>JAWWLV010000144.1:69800154-69811391 GCA_035041135.1 Platyrinchus mystaceus
TCTATCTATCTATCTATCTATCTATCTATCTATCTATCTATCTATCTATCTATCTATCTATCCATCTATCTATCTATATATGCATATATTTGAAAATTAAATTTAAATTGTACATGTTCAGAGGAAGCTTTGGGGAGTTTGATAATATTTACAAACCATTCCTTCTGCTCAGGATAACATTTTATATCATGTAGGTACTGATGATCCACCATTCATTGTATCTACCACCTTATTACACACCCGAGAGGCTCTGTCAACCAGGGATTACTTTTGTTCCAACTAATCATCACAGGAATCACTGAAATTCATAATTAGTGGTCTGTTTGCAACATAAATGCTCAAGAAGCAAAACCAAAAAGCATTGATTGGCTGACTAAGAAGCCAAGAACAGAGAGGTGAACAGAGGTATGTAAGAAAATAAGAGTGAAGCTAAGATAGGAAACACTGAGAAAGATAACCAAGTGTTACAATGATATGCAGAATTATTAAGAAAAAATAAATATAGATTTACAGTAAGAATAGGTGTACCCTGAAAAGGATATTGAAAAGGGAGGGAATGGAAATAGAGAAATATATTGTTGTGACCAGGGAAAGGCATTAGCACACAGTGTTAGGAACTGATGCGTTGAAGAAACTCCAGAATTCTTTTCCTTGGCCGTCATTTCCTTGTCAGTCAATGTCAGTAAATCCCACACCAAGCTATATTTTTTTTTCTTTTTCTAATCATTGGCCATGTGATGGAAAGCAGCATTACTATAGCTGTCTGTCACCAAGGCAGCTGAAGTGACAAATGATTGTTTCTATGGATCTGAGGTTTCCAGTCTTTCAGTGACCCAAACTGGAGCCATTCTGATGTCATGTGATGTAATAACACACACAAAAAAAATCCCCTTTCATAATGTTTAATTATGAAAAACTCTTCCACAAGATACTCTGTAAAGTTGTAAATCCAGGCACTTGAAGCTCACTGAGTGCCAAAACTGACAGCTGCCCTTGCCTCTAACCTGCTGGAATGCTCCCATTACGGTGGTCTCCCAACCAAATTCCGTGATTTTTTTCTCACAAGACACTTGCTTCTATGAGCTCAAAAGCTGTAAGGCAGTCATTGCATAGATTGTTAAGAGATATTGAGATTAAATGTTAAAAATATTGAGGTGCTGGAGCATGCCCAGAGAAGGCAACAGAGCTGGGGAAGGGTCTGGAGCACAATTCTGATGAGGAGCAGCTGAGGGAGCTGGAGAGGCTCAGCCTGGAGAAGAGAAGGCTTAGAGGGAAACTTATCATTCTCTACAGCTACTTGAGAAGAGTTGTAGCCACAGGAGGTCAGTCTCTTCTCCCAGGTGGAAAGTGGAAACAGGCTCAGGCTGCAGCAGGGAGGTTAAGATTGGATGTTAGAGAAAAAATTCTTCCTTAAAAGTATTGTCAAGCACTGGAAGGGCAGTAGTGGAGTCACCATCCCTGGAGGTACTTAAAAGTCATGTAGATGTGACAGCTGGTGGCATGGTGGTCTAGTTTTAGTGCTGGATTAATGGTTGGATTCAATGATCTTCAAGATCTGTTCCAACTTAATGATTCTTTTTTTTTTAACTCATTATTTACTGTGTGGACTTACTGCCAGAACAGAAATAAAACCACTATATTTCCCAACAGTCATCTTGAAAATCTTTTTTCTCATTAAGATTGTTTCCTTTTATTTGAACCTTTTCTCTGCCACCTCTTCTTAAGTCTTTCACAGGTCATTCAGTGTGGATAAGGAGAAATAATTGCAAGTGATTGACTTATTGTGGATGAATGAGTTAATCTAAGACATCTCAGTGAAGGTTTTTCTAGTTTACTGCGTAAGTTAAAAAGAGAAACAACTCCTAAGGAAGTATTATTATGGTGGCTTGTGAAGAGAGTATAAGCTAATATATGGCTTGTGGTTGAGATGGACCTGATTTGTGCAGTTATGCTGCTCACTTGGTGGTGAATCCTAACTCATTTTGGAAGGAGAATTCTGTTGCTGTAGAGTACCTATTCCTCATTCCTCACAAACAATGACAAACAGGCTCAGGGACACAAGTTGTTGTCCTCTTCCCTAGAGTCTGCAAACTTTCATAGCTGTTCTTAAGGAAAAGATCTACCAAATTGTGTATTCTGAGGTGTATTTCTTCAATCAGTCAATTACAATGACAGTATTATATTTCTAAAACATTATAAAAGCATGAACTTTCTGCAGCAGCAGTTTTTTAAGCCATTTATGCATTTCCTCTCTCACCTAGACTTCTCATGTCTCTCACTGTTGCCACATGTGATCTCTCCATCTCCCCTGCTGCTGCTGCTCCAACCACCCTGGCCCTCTGTGCTGCCAAGAAGTGAACCCAAAGCAAATGCAGAGCCCAGGTCCCTGTTCAGGGAGATCAAACAGGCAGCTCTGAGCAGACTCCCACAGGTCTGACCCTCTCTGCCTTTATGTGACCCTTCTTCCCTTCAGACAGTGAAACTCAGCTTGACTTCCACATCTGGCCTCTCTCTGGGTGACAAACTGATATTTTTTAACTTGTTAAAGGAGAGACACAATGGAAACAAGAGGGAGTTACACCCTGTGCAGAAAAATAGATTTTTTTATATCCTATCAAATGAAAGTGTTTAATGTGTTCAAGAGGGCAGATGTGATAATGTGCATCTTGCAGTAAAAAAAAGGAAATGAAACTGCAAGTCTTCTGGCAGGGATTGTTCTGATTAACAAGAGATCATTCCATATAAATAAAGACTGACACATATAGTGCCTATAAAAACACGAGAAAAAAAATTGCCAAGGTCTTCATTAGCCTGTTAAAATGATCTCAGTAGCACGGGTGTTGTTTGGAAGTAACCTGTAAATCCAGACATTTGACCAAAATCTGCTCGATTCAACAATATTGTCCTATCACTCTTAGCTGCACATCTGCCCAGTCAAAACTTTTAAGGGCAAAGTTGAAATTAGTACAAAAAACTGAACTAACTGATCTAAGCAACAGAAAAAAAAATCAACCTTATGGACTGATAATAAACTATACTATATTAAGTCTCTGATCCTTTATTAAAAAAAAAAAAAAAAAAAAAAAGTACATTTAACTTTCAAGCTGACTAACTTTACCAAAAAATGCTATTTCTCCTTCTGGCTTCATCAGATCAGGAACTAGAGATTTGCTCTGAAGAAAGGCAGAGACCCAACCCAGAGCCCATAGCACTGAGCAGGAGGGACAGCCCCATGAGCAATCAGGTGGCATTGACAGAACATAAACTTACTGTAGATAATTTGGACTATAAACAGGAATAGTTATAACTACCAACAGAACAAGTCTCAAGCTTTTACTGGGATATATAAGAGTCAAACAGCATAACTCATTTTAACATAAAATTTTGGTAAGAAATTGCATAGGATAGTTGTCTGTAATGTAAACAAAAAGTGCTGGAATTGGTGGAGAAGGGAAACATACTCTTTTGGTCCTGCATAACTTTTTCTTGATAGCAGGTGAACTGCTAGAGATCTGAATTTTGATTTCTATGAGGTAAGGCTAAAACTCCTAATGTTTTTCCAGTGGCTAGCCAAGATGTCCCAGAATGTAATTCACATGTTTTCCTTCTCATTTTATTGCTTGGTCTTCAAAATCATTAGGAATTAACTGAAAAAGTAGATGTTCCATGTGAACAATATCATGTATTTTTATGTTATTCCAGCACCTTAATCACATTTTCTTCCTGTCACATAGTGGTTTTACTCTCAAAAGCAGACTAATTCCCACAGGTAAGAATTATTTCTATTTTTCTTTGTGAAACCATTGACTTTAGAGCAGCTCAAGGCTTTTTTATCTTGAGATATTTCTTTCTTGACAATAAGAATAGGAAAAGACCTACATGACTAAATTAAAGTAGATTCTAAAGTTTATACAGCTAAAGTCAGAGTAATTCAAGAGGTCACCCACAGCAGACTGCTTATTTCAATTTTTGTATTTTTTAAAGCAACTCAGTCATTTTTATTTTTTCACCCATGAAACACTGAAGCTTTTTCAGGTTCTGTGACAGGTTAAGAAGAAAATCAAACCTCATGTCTGTAAAGTCATACAAGGCACAACAACTTCCTTGGGAAATGTTTGAGAGGTCAACATCTGAAAAACTGTAATACCATGTATATTACCAAGACACTAGGTCTTAGTGTTTTTTGACAAATGAGTCAGCATTTTACTATTTGCTTTCCAATTTCTGTGTTTATAAAATATCACAGAAAGACTTGAGAGGAATTCAAAATATTTTACAGAAGGAAACATAAACACATATTCTCATTGATTTTCTTCAACTTTTTTTCACATTTTATGTTTGAAAAACTCCCTGGTATTATTCCCTATCTAAGACAGTTCATGGTCTTTCATAGTTCTTTGCTCTTAATTAATTTTCTGAAAGATGGATTGGTTGATTTGCTCTTTGTGACAGAGGTATAAAAATTTTTTGACCAGTGGCTGATAAGAGAACATGGAGGTATTTCCCAAAGCTTTTCTACCTGGTTCAGAAAATACTGTTTATAGCTCTTACCTTGAAACAACAGAATACTTAAAATTCAAAACTCATATGCTTCCGAATGGGTTTGGGAATTCATTTTGTTTTCGTCTTCGATTCTTGTTGTTAAAGCAGTCTAGGAATTGGGAAACACATTAGCTTAGCCCTGGGGAAATGCATGTATATGCTAAGGGCTGAAAGGGAGCTGAAGGCTGGAGAGATAATGAATTCACTAAAGGGTTTATTTTTTTCCAACTAAATGTCAAAAGTTATTTGGTACTATGAGAAAGTAACCCTTGCCACTGGTCCATTTCACAGATTAAACTGGCCAACAGACCAGTTTATTTTATGTGCAAACCTGTCTGTCATCCACTGTACATGCTTTGAAACAGAACAAAGGGGCACTCAAAACAGTGGTTTAATACTATTTTATCTGTGCTTGTTGTCACACAGCTGGGAACACGGGGAAAGTAAGGCACTGATAGTTGACATTATTTTTTAAAGACTGTTGTGTTTGCAACACCAAGGACTTGTTCATTAATCTTTAACTCTGCAGAGGAGCAGGAATTATAGTAGTCATTCAAAGGGCCTAATAATACACGTTAGATTCATTGCTGAAAATTGGTCACGGCCCTCCTTTTTGTCTGTTGGATGTCACTGAAGACAGAATTAAATGAGGGAAAAAAAAATCCAACAAGAAACTTAAAAACCCACTTTCTGTTTGATTATGTAAGGCACCACTTTGGCATTTAATGTAGTTTCAAATTTGCAGTATGTGTATGAGTTGGTTATTTGTCTCTAATGGCACTATCCAGTCACATTTTTCTCTGTAATCATCAATTTTTACTGTATAAGATGAACCAGAAGTTTAGACTGTACTGGTATGAATCTTTCATATTTTTTTGATCTGGCAACACAGTAAACAATTAAAGCCCTGCCATGGCCTGTAATGAAATGGCCCATATGTAGGGACCATTTATTCTGAACCAGAAAATAAATTCTTTAATTTGAGGTCAGCTTAAGGCTGCCCAAAACAGCAGCCTTAAACAGCACCCACAGTGAAGTGTTAGAGCATTCTTTATAAGTTCCTACTTGCATGTTTATTCTAAATATCTACACACACTGGAAAAAAAAAAAAAAAAGAGAGAGTATTATGTGTTAAAAAGGTGTTTCCTCAATATGATTAAAAAGCATTGGTTTCTGACATTAGGCTCACATAACTTGATGGAGTCATACTTGAGGCAAATGAACTGACTAAGCTTTATAATGTGTGTTCTATACAATTTCAGTTTAGAAATTTAGTGGTTTTTTAACTGCCTTTAATAAACCACCAGCTCAAATCAATAAATATTTAAAAAGGTTAAGTGATTTTTAAGGAAACCTGAAATAGTGTTGGCTTGACACATATCAAAAGAGCAATTTTTTTTTTTTAATTTAATAAAACCACAGGATTTTATTTAATACCTATGTAAGATCTGTTAATGGAACAAATACCTTTCTGCTTTGTGGTTCATTCAGCTTTATGTGGCTCTTTTCTGCCTTATTTTATGAAATAATCTTTCTTACTCTGTGACTTTCCTTCCAATCTCCGTGTTACTAAGCACTATTTATTTCAAAGCTTTAAGCATTCAACAGTAAAGTAATTTGATTTGGCGAGGATATGTTTTCCTTTAATTTCATCATCAGTTTCTGCTTGTAATAAAAAATCAGCCCAGAATTTCCAGGAATAAGGTTTTGCAGTTGTCTGGTAAAATCATGACTTAGAGAAATCAAGGAAAAAAAATCACATTAATTTAAACCAGAAGAGAATTTAATCTATTGAGTTTCAGGCTGAGAATATCTGTTGCCTGGCCATACCTAGTCATGCCACCACACTTATTCCCAACACAAAAGGCTCTGTGTCTTTCTACCTCCTGTCTGGAGACCCCTCTAGTGCCTTTAAATTTTTTTTTTCCTTTTTTAAAATCCTTCTTTGTACCCTTAAACTCCTCACATATCACCTCAGTCCTTCCGTCCTACTTGAAGCATTTCTGGATCTCCAGACCTTTCTTTTCAGGCAGGTAGGAAAAATTTAGTATTCCTGGCTTGTTTCAGCTGAAGTAAATGACCAGTTAAGATTCAGTGACCAGCTATTGCCACTAGTTTGACAATAACATAGCACAACCATTATCATCAGTATTTGGCACATTCTTGCATAGATGTATCCAAGACTGTAATAGGCCCATATTAACAGCCTCAGGAGACTGACCAGAATTCATTAATGTGCATTCAGAACACTCAATTCATCATGGTGGGGCAGAAATGGGATTTTTCTCCCCTGTTCTGTGACACATGGTTGGGTGAATATATCTGACATCCTTCCAGAACAACAGCCATTCGAATTCTCTTGCAAAACTTGTGCCAGCTTTGCAGCTGCAGCGACTTGGAAACGTAAGTCCTACAGCCCTGTAAAAAAATATGCTCTGCACTTTGCTTTGGAGGACAGAGTGCAAGAGGTTGAGAGAACTGGATTTGTTTTGACTTAGGAATACAGAGATCAACAAGAGATCAAGTTGCTGTCTTCAACTGCCTGATGAGAGAACATGGAGGTGTCAGAGCCAGACTCTTCTTGGGTAAGCACAAGGAAAAGATAAGGGACAAGAGATATCAATTGAAATCCAGGAAATTTCAGTTAACTATGAGGAAAAGCTTTTTTTTCTCCATGACAGGCTGTCAAATATTTATCCTTTGGGATATTCAAATCTCGACTGGACAAGGGCAAGGGCAGCATTTGGACTTGCTTTCAAGGGAGTTGGATCAGATATCTTCGCAAGTCCCTTACAAACTGAATTATTCTGTTTATTACATGATAATTTTTTTTCTGAATTAATTTTCCTATGTCATTACTTCTTGTGCATGGCCTTTCTGTACTCAAAGGTAACTACAGCATTATGAAAAAGCAAATTCCTCTGTGACTGCTGGTGTTGTGAAAAGTGCTGAGTGGGCAGCACAAGGCACTGCTCTTCTCTCCACCTTCAGATGATCTAGTCCCAGGTCGCAGTTTCCATGTCCACCTCACCTTTAGTAGCCCAGCACATACTTACTTCAGGCTGAATATTACTTAGAAATCTAAATGTAAAAGATAATCTATTTGTACTGCCCATTAATACATGATTTAATGAATATGTATTAATGTATTAGTGGCAAAGCAGCTTTATGGAATTTTGATTTCCCTCCAACTCTGTTGAAAGACTCCTAATTTTAACTTATTGAACCAGCCTTCTAATGAACCAACCAGTAAAATAATTTTTGACCTTTTCATTCTCTTGTTTAGCGTTGTGCCAAAATGCTTTGCAGAATATTTTAATCAAATACAGGAGCTTGTATTATTTTTAAGATTAATAGTTCAGAGTTTCCAATAGTCTAAGTGCCATTATGTTAACAAACATTGAAATGTTAATTACAAGAATACATTACGTGACACAGGCCTTAAATACATATTTCACTGAATAAAAATGTGGGGTTTTTTTTCAGAATTGTGAAGCCAGGGACAAAAAGAGTAAACAGTAAGTAGCCACATACAAAAATAATTAGCAACATTTTTAAAGCATTCATTTATTTTAGGCACAAAAGTGGTGAATATCATCTCTCAGGGGGCTTCAAATTTCATCTACTGACTCTTGCATAGAACCAACAACTCTTTTTTCAAATAAGATATAAATATGTTCAAATAAGACAACATTCTCTCTTCCAAGTATATATATGAAAGCATCATTTCAAAACTTTACACGACAGAAAATCAGCCATATCCCTAGGTAAGTTCTTCCAGTGGTTAATTATCTCCACAGTAAGAACGTAGAGGGTTGTTTTATGCTCAGATGTTTGTAGCTCTCTAGCAAAACAATGAAGGGCTCATCATGGGCACTTGTCCCAAAATGGAAAATGAAATAATATTGTCTAACTACCTTTAACTGCACAGCCCCATCATTCAGGCTCTCCCCTGGGAAGGGGGGATGAAGGTTTAGTATTCTTATATTGCTGAGAGTGCTCTGTTCATACAGAGAAGCATATTTTACTACAGGGGACTTGCAGCCTTTTCAGACAATACCATTTATTAAGCCAATGTGAGAGAACAAGGGAAAATAACTCCATAAATTAGGGATTAGGAACCAGCCTCCAATGCTGGGATTTGAGACCTAATTTCACTGAATATGTAAGCAACATGAAAGCAAGTGGAACAATGACAGTGGGATAACTCCAGAGAAAGGCATAATCACATATTGCAAATTACCTGGGATGCTCTGGTGCGTAATGAGAGGATTGAATCTCCACAGGTAGAGATGAAAATTGAATTCCCTGCCCTACCTCTTTTTCAAGTGCCTGCAACAGTGAATTATTGGTTAAAAAACAGGTGATATTCCTTCCTTACGTGTGTCCAAGTGGTGCCCCCAGAATTTAAACCAGGCCTAGACTGCAAATTTCACTCAAAACTTGTTGGTTTCTTTTGGCAGGTGGTAAAAGCAAGGTTGTTTTCCTTCTTTCTCTACTGAAATGTGGAAACTCTCACCATGAAGCTGAAATTTAGACTTGGTTTGATAAAGAGTATTAAAAAGTCATGTAAAGTAGATAAAACTTTGATGATAACATGGCCTGGGAATGATCCTTTGCTCTCTTATCAGTCATGTGTGACATAGTGGATTTCAGTGTGACTCTTTGAGGGGTTTTTTGTCTCTCTGATTTAATTTTAGCACAGTCCATTCAATTTAAAATTTCATGCAAGTGTGAGGCAAAAAGCTTTCTTTGCCCAGTCTGAAAGTGCAGATGTATTAACAGCTGCTGAATTGATACAGATCTCAAAGCTCATACACAAATCACGCTAATAATTTAAGAGAAGCCCTGTATAAATGGAATATATAGCTCTTATTTATATATATGACAGGAGTACAACACTTCTGTTTTTCATATATTTGTCTATTTTCAACGTGTATTGTATCTGCAAAAGAGAGGGATGAGCAGCACCATTTCTATTTACCAATCTCTGTTTTCTCATTAGCATGAATATGCATTAGAAGTTCAATATATATTCTTGCATTTGAAAATAAAGTATGTTTCCAAGAGGATTCATATGTCCTATGGGACTAGAGGAATATTTCTTTAATGGGCTGAAACAACAATAAGGAGTAAGAATAAATAACACAATCTGCTTTGTCTTGTTGTTGTATAAGCTATTCCAAACTTAACAGAAGTATTCTGGACTGAATAAGTTTCCAGCAGTGCAGTGTGCATGGAATTCATAAACAACAAGGATTTCAAAGCTGTAGAGAAACAAAGTGAAATATCTGTGATCCATGAAGATATGTCAGATACTGAAGTAACCCAAATTTTTACATAACATCTATCAATGCACACACACCCACACCATCCTCTCTCTGTATATAGATGCATATATGTAGATGACATATATTGTGAAGTCCAACTGAATACAGTAAGACTGATTATCTCTCTCACCCTAACCACTATATAGAATATGCTAATGGAAATTGTAGCTGTGCTTTGGAAATCTGAAAGGAGGTGGGTTTTTTTTTTAAGAAGTTACACTTGAGTTTTAGAGTATATTTTCAAGAGCCTTGCTGCTCTGTGAAAGAAGCCAATTATTTTTACCTCAATAAGATCCTGCTGTCATCACTAAAGGACAGAAAACAGGGTACATATTACTGTACAATGAAAAAACTAAATGTAGACTTCTCTTCATTAAAAAAATAAAAAATAAAGAAAATGCATACCTTGGTTTTCATGTAGCTTCAAACACTTACAGTGTTCTCCCAGTACCAAATATAATACCAGCCCTAATTATTTTTTTCTTCTGACCTTTTCACTAATATGTAGTGACATTATCATTTTGACACATCGGGACAGGATAATTAGAATACTAAGTGGTTTTTTTACAAACAGAAACAATCTTAAATGAATTTAGCCAAAGAGAGCTGTTTTTAGAGCTGCAGTGATAGAGACTGACAAGGAAATATCTTGCCTTGAATGAGGACCCAAACATAATGTTTTCACATGAGAGACAGGCAATTAGTTTCGATGGTTCTAAATTATTATACACCCATGAGGGAAGTGGGAAAAATGCAGGGATTTGTTCTGTTGAATTGTAAGAATGTTGGATCTAACCTGTCTTTCTCTCTGTTTGCAAACCAGTGACTATATCCCTCTACACAGATGGAAGTGTATATGGGATGCATTGACAGAAACCACAGCACAATCAGGACTTCCCCAAAAAAGGTTTGCACAAAAACTTCAGTGAACTTTCAGTGTATCCATTTTGGTTAAACTTCCAGTGTGAAGGATTTCACATTATGGAGGACTGAGCAGTTCTATCACCTTCCAGGAGAAGATGCTATCTACTGAAAAATCAGAGAGAGCTTGAGTGAGATAGACCTTCTACCTCATGTTGTGTCCTTGGCTTTGCTTGGGCTCAGTGCAGAGAAGTACAGGGAGATGTAAGAACTTTACAGTGGTTAAACTTAACTAAAGCAAGCTGATATTGAAGCAGTGTTGGCTTTCACTCCCATGTAATTGGGACATCAGAGAATAGTGGAATGGTTTGGGTTGGAAGGAATCTTAAAGATCATCCTGTTCCAAACCCCTGCCATGGGCAGGGAAACCTTCCACTAGACCAGGTTGCTCCAAGCCCCGTCCAACCTGGCCTTGGACACTTCCAGGGATGGGGCAGCCACAGC
>JAWWLV010000144.1:69834049-69881315 GCA_035041135.1 Platyrinchus mystaceus
CTTCTCCAGGACTGAAAGAGCACTTGATGTTTTAAGGCTAAAGGCAGGGGTAGGAGGTCTGAGGGAAATTGTTTTATTTGACAGTTTTATTTTTCCATATGCTTTTCATCCTCTTCTTCCAAAGCGCTGTGGCACTCACTGCTTGCAGATAACTGAAAGGAAAAGGCTTTGGCAATTTTAGTAAACCACACTAAAACTGCT
The DNA here is from genome assembly GCA_035041135.1 of Platyrinchus mystaceus. Classification (NCBI taxonomy): domain Eukaryota; kingdom Metazoa; phylum Chordata; class Aves; order Passeriformes; family Tyrannidae; genus Platyrinchus; species Platyrinchus mystaceus. Next base: position 69,834,251 of record JAWWLV010000144.1, read on the forward strand.
AAAAAAATCACAGTTATTGCTATTGGAATAAACCACCCAAGGCTGTGCTTCCTCTTGGTTTATGAGCTTCCTTAACAGCCATTAAAACTCTCTCAATATTTTTAAATAGTAGAAGGGATGGAAGAAAAAGAAAACGAAGCCCAATGTTTCAAATCAAAATTTAAATGATTAACTGATTTAGACCAACATGACATAAAAATATTTTTACTGAAAGTTATGAGGTTTAGATCCTTAGAAGACACATTGTGTTTACCAGCTAAATGTAAGAATGTAATGCAATGTACTTCATCCAGTCTGTTCAAATCTGCCTGCTTTAAAAAAGCAAAAAGAAGTTTCAGTTTATGTCCTACATTCAACAGACCACCTTGAAGTCCCTGTCAATTTAACCCTTCAGAAATTTGAGCTTTCTCTGGCATTTCTAAATAAGAAGCAACAAGGCTTGTTAGTAACGTAGTTTAAAAGGATGTTCAAAGGGATGCAAGTGAGGAAGAAATGCTTTATCTCTTTTAATGTGTCAGAAAAAAAATCTGAAAAATCCACTTCCCTGTCCTATCACTTCATGTTTTTCTACCATGTTACCTCAGAGAGATCAGGAAAACTGGTCAATTAGGGAGAGAAATCATACCAGAAAGGCAAAGTGTGAGCAGATTAGAAAGGCTTTCCTATTGTACTATACAGCTACAGGCTATGGGACGTTTTGCTCTGTGTTTAAGTTAGAATGAGGAAAAGAATAACAATGAGTAGACAAGATGAAATAGAAAACACAGTGTGGAGAAAAGGAGGTTCGGGGGGAACCTTCTCACTCTCTTCAACTGACTGAAAGGTTTTAGCCAGGTGGGATTGGGCTCTGCTGCCAGGGAACAAGGGACAGGACAAAAGGAAATGGCCCCAGGCTGCACCAGGGGAAGTTTAGGTCAAATATTAGGAAAAAGTCTTCACCAAAACAGTCACCAAGCCCTGGCACAGGCTGCCTATGGAAGTGGTGGAATTGCCATCCCTGGAGGGATTTAATACTGCGTGGATGTGACACTTGGGGACATGGGGTAGTGGTGGCCTTTGGCAGTGCTGGGAGAATGGTTGAACTCAATGATTTTGGAGGCATTTTCCAACATAAACGATTTTATAACATAACCTTATGTTTTGTGGTTCTACCATATTGTGCCGATTTTGAATGACTACATGAGGTAGGTTTAGAAACATTCCTCCTGATCTTCCTGCAGTGCAGTTTATGGAATTAGGTGGCAAATTCTTCTTGCCCAGCTTTTAAATTATGTGTTTGTTACTAATTTCTGGTAGATGTTTACCCCAGAAGTATCTGCATTTTATATTATCATTAAAATCTTATTGAAAAAAATCTCATGAGACTTTGGGACAGAACAGGAGATATAAACAGAATATCCTATTAATATTCCATTAAGTTAATAATATCTGTCTAACTGAATCACAGTTACAATTCCTGCCATCTTTTAAATTCAGATTATTTTATTTTGGTGTTTAAATTCCCATTGTGTAGAGCTGTGCTAGTCTTTATGAGCTATTTTTTTACTATTTATCTTATGTTCCTTTAAATGCGCTGCAGGTAAATTACTGAGCTGCAGGCAGAGGTATAAGAAACAGAAGAGTCTGAGGCAAAATAATGATTTTGACATCATGTCTAAAGCATAACCACATGTCTGAGTGAATACCAGACTCTATCTGATTACACATTCATGCACTGCTGGGTGGTTGTTTATTTGCTTTGACAGGGGGTCCAGAGAAGTGTTCAATGAGCCTTAATTGTGTTAATTTATGTAGAATGGAGGGCTTTTCTGGGATTGCATTTCTCATCAGGTTCCAGCCAGATCTCTTCACACTGATCCCTTCACATTTGTATAGAATATGTGCTGCTTGATCAGACAGTCCACCAGGTTTGAAGAGGGGATAAAATTGTTTTCACCTCTAAATAGGATAGAAATAACCATAGTTGTGGTAAAAACCTGGAGAAGGTTAAGCAATTGATTTTATCTGATTTTCTTGTGAGTTTTTAATTATTGTCATCATTGTTGATATTAAATACTGAGACTTTCACTCTAGGTTTTCAGTGGGAACCATTTCCTTTTTCACAAATGTACAGAAAAAAAAAATCTAATCATCCACAGATTTCTTGAGGATCTCTGGGCTAAATGTCTTTGTTTTAGTACTCGTGTAAGTCTGTAGGTATTTTTTAATGTTAAAATTGGAAGAATAGCAGCCCTAGTACATTCATTTTGGGTCAGCTTTACTAATCTTCTTGCTGTGATCTCACTGTTACCCAGGAATTTTCCTGATATCAATAACTAATTGCACTAAAGTAAAATCAAAATTAAAACTGGATAGATTAACAAATCAAAGCCTAGAAAAGGAAAACAGGAATTATAAAAGAAGGTCATGGCATGAGATGACACTAAAAGTGTCTATTGTAACTGTTGTACAAAGCAACAAAATAAAAAAAAAAAGTAAAGTGAAAAGTTCTGCAGGAGGTGGAAATGTAGGTATCAATTGCTTCAGAAAGAAAGAGTTGAAGTTTCAAGAATATGGTAGATAGATGGACAAATTGGGAATGATGGCAGAACAGAAGTGTTTGTGGAAACAGTGGTAGCTCTTCTTCCTCAAGTAGTTCATGAGTTCTTTGCCAGGGATGTTTTTATAGCTCAGCAATACATGTATAATCCACTTGTGCCACCAGCTTTTTCTTTTTACTTGAGTCAACCACCTCCAGCTGGAAACCTTCATTTTAAAAATACAGAGTATTGTGTAGTTATGAGTCACTGAAAGCAGTAAAAGCAGTTTGAGCTTCCAAAGGAAACCCAGCACTACCCTACAGATGGTAAGATCTGTGCAGGCAGCGGGATCTCGGCTCCTGAGCAGCACTTCCCAGAGAAAGCACTTTGCTCTGGTGTCTCTGCTAAGTTTCCAGGGAAACTGATGGCTAAACTGAGTATGTACAGACTGTTCTCTGAGGTGGAGACATTATTTTAATAGATTCACAGCTCCAACTAAAATTTCCCAGAGGAAAAGAGAGGAGCTCAGATGCTGACACTGGGATTTCAGTGGCTCCTGTTAGTGTAATTACCAGCTTTGCCAGCTCACCTGTCTCACACTGGAATAATCTAAAGAATTTGGTGTTACACTCTATTGTCTGGGATGTCCAATATAAGAGATTTTTAAATATATATATATATATATTTATAAAGAGAGAGAGAAAAGTTATGCCTGAGTTTAGAAGGCACTTCAGCATTGTTGTGGACAGAGGAAAGTGTTTAAAACCAGCATTACTTCCACCTATTCTTCAACTTTGTTGACAAGTAACATGGGATCCAAAATATCTCTGCAAAAAATGAACAGATATCATTCTGTTCTTCTTGAAATTTTAAGTTTTATTTTCATAATCTATATATAAAAGAGATCATGAAGATCTCGTGCAGAATAATTTGTTGGTGTTGAAAAATACATAGGTAATTTCTCAGTCAATAAATCCTTTCCAGTCAGGATATTAATCCTCAAGTCTCATCTTAATCACATCAACAGACTTGAAAAGTTTATTTTACAGCAATTCTGTCAATATACATCAGAAAAAATAATTTAGAGGGCACTGAAACATATTTCATCCCTTAATCATCCTTTCCAAGCTGGATACATGAGCCAGTAGGCTACACTGGCATGGTAATACTATTTGCTTTATAACTTAAAGAAACTTCAGTTATTTTGCACAAAGTTGAAGTAGTTCATTAAAGGAAATTCAAAGATATTTTCCTCCTGATACACATGAGTAGCAATTTACTGTGATTGGAAGGAACCTGAAGGTAGTAGGAGTTACAGCAATAAAGTCCCTGGGCAGTCAAAGATCATTAAATCCACACCCTGCACTGTGTTCCTGTCACTCCTGGCACTAATGACAGGCCTAACAAATCTCAGCTTGGGATTCTGAGAGGGATTAGGCATCTGACAGATGCAAAAGATCAGTTTTATCAAGAATAAGATGGTTTTGGAAATACTCCAAAGGAAATGTGAGACTCCTGCGGAACCTCTGCATCACGAGTCACGTTGCCTGCAGATCTTCAGTTTGGGAAACACAGGGGAGAAATGTCATAGGGAGATGTGGATATCTCAGTTTGGAGTTTATGTCTGGAATGCAAGAGTCAGACTTGACACTTTAATTTCTTTTATGGATTCAACCCTAAATAACTCCCTTTCATGATTAAGCCGTTCTGCTCACAGGAATGTTGTTTTAAAGCAGCAAATTTGACATCACATGCAGGTATTAATCTACAGATGGGACTGTCTCTTCCTGTCAAAGGTGCTGAATACATTAATTAAAAAAAAAAAAAAAGAGAGAGAGAGAGAAAATGTTCACTTATAATGAAAAAGCTAATTTAGCTTCCTGTCAGAAAGGCCATAACATATGACATGAAATTAATGCCAGCAGTGAAGTAACTTACAGTTAGTTTGTGACTAATTTACAATTAACACTAACTAACCAAACCAAAAAACAACTGGCTGACCAAAAATATTCCCCTGTCTGTAGTTCTTCCACTCTCCAGTCCTTCATTTGGGATTTTTTTTGATACTTTGAAGAAACCTGAATATTTCTGAGACCTGTGTTTTGTCTTACACTGTCTTTTTTTTTTTTTCTTATTGCCTGCAATTTACTCTAATGGTATTCCAGTATCACTGACCCTGAGTCTGCAGGCCAGAATGTAGATCAGATCAGCTACTCTGTGTTCAGAATATCAAAAAGATTAAGGTTAAGAACAGACTCACAGAAGCCAAAGTAGAATGAGAACATAAGTTGCCAATGGGTGCACCATACCTGGCAACATGCTTAATAAAAAAATAATACATTAATCTGCTCACAGCATAAAATTATCGTCAGCAGCAATTGTCACTGCTAAAATGAATTTCTCTGGAATTGTGAATTTAAACCAAAGTGACTTCAGTCTAGTTCAAAAGCATGACAGAAAGAGAGGGAAGAGATGGATATAATTTAATCACACTGTAAAGTCAATATCTATCTGCAAGAACATTTGCTGTTTACTGCAATTTCCACAGGCCTCTTACAGACTTTTCATTTTTAAATGGGGACTTGCACAGGTTTTCTTCTGCATACAGTTTGTGAAATAAATGCTTCAATGCAGCACAGAAGCTCAGAGAATAGCTAAATATAAGGGCATGCATATGCACAACAAGTATCAGAATTTATGTTGCCATTCTAAGAATTATACAGGGCAGCTAAGATTGTTGAATAGACACAGGAAAACTTTACCACAAGAGAAAGCAATAAAATAGGAAAATAAGGTTTTGGACTTATTACTTTCTGAATTTATGGTCCATAAAATGCATTCAAGAGTTCAAGCCGTATCTTCAGGTGATTTGAGTGGCTAAAGTTCTAGGAAAAGGAAGAAATCTGTGCTGAATTCCACCGATTTTGGATCTGCCTCCTGCAGAGATGCCAAGTTTCCTTCTCCACGTTGCTGCCATAGGTCACACACAGGGAGAGAAGCTGACTTTCCTGCAAAAATCAGATTATACAAGGAAGCTGATCTGAGCTGACATGATTTGATTTGGGTTAGAAGATTAATCCAGACTTCAGCTGCCAGAGGCTTTTAGATAAATAGCACTTAGCCCACTTCCACTGAATGGATTTTTTTTTTTTTCAGAGGAAGGAGTATTAATTAGAACAGCATGGAAGTGTTAGGAATCTGCAAAGACTTAGGATTCATGTGACAAAGGCTATGAAATACTGCTGCCTTCAGAGATTATAGTATCGATGTTGGAAATGGGATGTGTGTTTCTATGATCTGCTTAGCGACTGCACTCCTGGCTCATCTGATGAGGAAAAAAAAATGTGGTATCTAAAAGCACTGAGGACAAAACAAAATAGCCCAGCCTGCTTCAAAAAGACTGTGAAGACAAAAGTTTTACAAATGCCAGTCCTGGCCTGAGGCTGAGTAAAACCTTCATCCAAGATAGGACAAGCATTGTGGCAATTTAGCATTTCAGTGCACTGCATGGGTGACATCAGTTCCACGTTGTTAGCAGTCAGATGTGCTCCTTCTACATGTATTTCCTTCTGGTATGTCCTTCTGAAATATTTTTGGTTTGGACATGTTATTACCCAAGTCTCTTGTTAGAGCTGGTTGTTCCCTAGGTAGCAGAATCTTCAGTTAGGTTCCCTCTAAATTAAAACTAGCAGACCAAAAGAAAGGTAATTTATTGTAATTTGGAGAAGTTTGAAGTTTAACACCCTTGGTTTGGAGGGGCAGAGCATGGGATTTTACTCCAAGAAAAGCGAAAAAGCAAAACTTTAATTTGGGGAACGATATCTCAAATATTGGCCACAGAAATGATCAGAGGGATGGAACAGTTCTCCCATGAGGAAAAGATGAGAGAGTTGGGGTTGTTCAGCCTGGAGGAAAGCTCCAGGGAGACCTTATTGTGACCTATCAAAACTTAAAGAGGGCTAATAAGACAGATGCAGAGAGAATTTTCTACCACAGCCTGTGGTGATTTGACAAGGAGAGATTGTTTTAAACTAAAGAGGGTCGGTTCAGACTAGATATGAGAAAGAAATGCTTTATGAGGAGGGTGGTGAAACGCTGGCACAGAGAGGTGATGGAGGCCCCATCCCTGGGAACAGTCAAGGCCAGGTTGGAGGGGCTCTGAGCAACCTGATCTAGTTGAATATGTCCCTGCCCATAGCAGGGGGGTTGGAACTTGATGACATTGAAAGGTCTCTTCCAACCCAAATGATTCTGTGATTCTAAGAACACAACCACAAAGAGCGGACTGGAATGCCCAGCTAATTGACAATACCATGTGGGAGCTTCGAGGCTGTGATGGCTGTCAAAATCCACTGTGTTAAACTCTGAACAAACCCAATTCCATTCATGTATTCTAAAAAGACACAGCCATGAGCAATGTAAGGATGTAGATTCTGCTGATATAGAAATTAATTGCATTTTCTAGTGTCACACAAAAAAATCTGTAGTATAACCAGGATTTTGGTTGGCTAGAGCTCAGTTAACAGCCCACTCATAAAATGTTGAATGACTAATTAATGTTCTTTGGGATTTCCAAATGAGGTTATATTAAAACACTGTTCAAATTATAAAATGGTTGGTAATTTCTGCAAAACTGAGAACACTGACATCTAGCTTTGTTTTTCCCAAATTTCAAGAGTTTAGTCTAAGGTACTCCCTGTGGAATATCACTAGAGAGAGATGACTCAAGGACATGAACATCCTAAGTGTGTATGGTAGATGAGCAGATTGGGGTGTGTGGAAAATGCCCAATAGAACTGTGAAACTTCTTTTTAGATATTTTAAACTCCTACCTAATACCTGACACTGGACTTGTACAGGTAGGCTGAATCACAGTATCAATTAGATATATATATCTAAGGAAGTTTGATGTCTATAAAAAAGTAAAATATTATTTTTGGAATAAAAAATCCTGGAATCCATATCTAGACAGGGAGATAAGAATCCTTTCCAACACAAATTATTCAGTGTGTTGAAGAGTTAAGTCCCATGCTTTACTGTTCAGGTCTTAAATTTACAAGAATAGTGATGTCTAGCTCTTAGGACATCTGGTTCATTTTGGGAACTTGAATAGGTCCTATCCCATTTTTTTGTATTGCCTCTTTATATAGTGGTCATGAACAAAAAGTTTACTTTGTAAATTTAAGTTTTGCAGCTGCATATACTCCTTTTCATCTTAGACTTGTTCAAAATTTAATTACTCCTACCACTTCCTATAGGAAGGAAGGGAAGACTTCAATCTCTTTTGAATTACTAAGTGGCATAACTTAGCAAAGTGTTTCTAAAATACTGGCTTATTTCATCTCAGTATTTATTTGTAGTATTAGAGTAGTGATCATTCTATCAATTCATTGTTCCATTAAAAGATCATTAGCTACTGAAAAGGCAGAAATACCTTGATTGCACACTAGTTTTTACGGATAGCAAAGAAGCTCTAATATCAGTAGAACTTTCATTAGATACCCAAGCACAAAAATCCCGACTTTGCAAAAAATGACTTAATGGCAATGCTAAGAACACAAGGGAAGGTTCTTCATTGAAACAGAGAGCCATTTAGGGAAGAAAAGACCTTTTAGATCATCGAGTCCAACCCTTAACCCAGCACTGCCAAAGCCATCACTAAACCACGTCCTCAGGTGCCACATCTACACATCTTTTGAACCCTCCCAGGGATGGTGACTCCCTGGGCAGCCTGTTCCAGTGTTTGACCACCCTTTCAGTGAAGAAATGTTTCCTAATATCCAGTTTAAGCCTCCCTCACTGACAGTCTTGAATTAATTTCAAAGATAGCTCAGATAAGAACGAGTCCTGGAAGAATATGTCCTGCAGAATATGTCTGCAGCTACTTGGGACCAAAAGTCAGTCATGGAAAGTTTAGAAAATATTGGAAGCATAAGTTCCAACAAACCAGTGAATAAAATCTGCAACACTGGGGAGATATGAGTTTTCAAATGAAAGTTTTCTGAAAACTCAACTCCTTGTCCAGTGAGTGAGTTTCTTCCAGAGAGAACAAATTACCGTGTAATAAACTTGCAAAGCTGAAAAGTACTTTGCCTGCATTATGGTGACATATTATGGGTTCTTTAAAGCTGCCATGGAAGAATTAATCTTTTTCATATCACTTTCAAGTGAGATAGTAATTTTGTATATACATCTCTATCTATCTAAATACACACAAAATTTTGATATATATATACACACATGTACATATACATGTGTGTGATTGTTTCTGTGTCTGTATATATATAAAAATATAAATATATTTTTATCTATTGATAAAAAGATCTTGGATAAAAATTACATAACAGCATTTCCTGTCACTAATATTATTTCCAGTAGATAATCCCATTTACGCTCATTCTCCTTACACAACAAAATTTTACCCATGACATTCCATGTTTTCATGCTCAACTAAACTGCAGTTAGGTACTTTTTCACAGGGATTTGCATGTGAAAGAAATATTAAAAATTTCTTCCTTTTTCTTTTTTTTTTTTTTTTCTTGAGAAGAGTAAGTTTGTTACAGAAAGCATATACACTGCATTTTTCTCTCCTCAAGAACACAGATGTGGAACTAATGGCTAAATTTTAAAGCAAAAACACCTTGAAGGCCAACAAAATTAAGTTTTTGGAAATTGCTTTTGGAATGGCTGTTGAGTTATGACAAGCTCTTTCTGAAAGCTCTGGCACACAGCCTCATGCATTTTCTTTTTAAGATGGTTTATGATTAGAGCTCTGTGTGTAAATCAAGGAAAAAAGGCAACAGTTTTCATTGGCTAGAGACAGTAAAAATAATCAAGGTTTTCTGTGGTCTGCCAAGATAAATATGTAGGGAAGAAAAGTATTAAACTGCACGTTTTAACTTTTAACAGTGATTTGAAATTTTCAGGCAATAGAAGATAAATGAAAGCAGAAATCTGTGGTGTTCTTCACTATAAGAAAAAGGCAGGAAATAATAAAAGTTTTACAGATCTCCTGTCTGATGTGTTTATAATAATATTCAGCTACTACCTGGTGTGCTTTTCATCAGTAAACTTCAAAGTACTTTTCAAAGCAGGCAATCTTTAGGGAGATTTGGGAAAATTCCAGCTAAACCATGTTTTGATCAGATTTTGCATAAGAAGGAAAAACAAAACAATTTGATTTACACCAGTTTTCCCAGGTATCAGGTAGGTTTTTCACAGAAAGTACAAACTAGACCTCAGTTTTATATGATGTGACACTTTGTGTTAGCAAAGACACCACTATTGCCTGAAACGTTGTTTGAGAAGGAATTTGCAATTTGTTTACCCCTTCTTTAAAACTGTTATTCATTTAGCAAGATTATATGGAAATAACCTGGTTTTGAAGTAACCAATATGTGGTTGTAATTAGGGGTTTTACAGGTATAAGTGTTCTCTGACTGCAATCTCTGTGATTAATGCAGGGACAAACAGGTAAGAGGATCTGTCCCAAAACTGCTTAGAGAGGACAAAGAATGGCCACTACCAGGTCTAATGGGTAGGAGGGGGCTAAAATTTCTTTTTGAAGAGGCAAAGTCATCTCAGCACTGAGTTGCCCAGAGAAACTGTGGCTGCCTCATCTCTGGGAGTGTTCAGGTCCAGGTTGGATGGGGCTTGGAGCAACCTGATCGGGTGGAAGGGGGAAGGTTGTCAATTCCCATGTCAGGGGGCTTGAAATTAGATGGCTTTTAAGGTTCCTTCAAACCCATTCCATGATTCTATGATGCTCATGTAGCTCCTAACACATGGACAGTTCTTGTGTCAGGTTTATCCTGCAAGATGTGAAATACTGTTTCTTTATTTAAAGTCTGAGTATTTTATTGTTCCATGTCAGAGAACTGAAAGGTGAAAAAACCAAACTATAGCCATTCCTTAGGGTCCTGGCAGAAGCTTTCTCACTGACCCATCTGATAGCTGACGAGGATTATTGCCAAGCAAGGAGGAGGAACAAAAAAAGCACCTCTCTAAGAGAAAGGTTTTCAATGCACAGAAGAGATTTTTTTTGTGTGTGATAGGGATGCAGAATGCATGACCCCAGAGATGCCCTCTTCTCCTAAGATATATGACAGTGTCTCTTAAACTTGTCCTAGTGGAGTAAAGGACTATATTTCTGTTGAGCCCTTGCACTGCAGAGAGGAGATGTATTAATGGCAGTGGCTTCAGTGCTGACCATGTGCTGAAAATAGGAACTGAACTGAAAATCTCCATATTCATTTCACAAAGGTCAGTGAACAGACATCATTGCAATATATCTTTTAAGCCTGAGGGATCTGATTCTATATTGTACCATTTTAAGTTTATGTCAGTTTAACTTCTCTGAAATCACTGGAGTTAGAAATGGCATAAAGCTGGAAAAAAGTAGCAGTGAGTCATGCTTTTTTATTTTCAAATATAGGAGCCAAGTGTTTATGGTGGTTTCACCAGGAAGTCAGAACAAATGGGGAGATTTGGAGCGGGTTTTGATGACTTGTCTGAACCTGTAGCTCACGAACCCATACAAACCAAACCCAAATTGCAGTGAATGCACACATCCCAGTGGACATTCATTTAACATATTTTCCTTTGTAAACTGTTCACAAAAATCTGCAAATAGTCAGAGAGTGTTTGCAGGGAAGAATGGCTGCACAGAAAGGATGCAATCAGAACAGATTTGCTGGTCTGTACAGCAGGTAAAAAGAAAACAAATCCAAACAAAACACGCTGAAAACAAAATGGCCTATTTGTGATTTCACAGATTGATCAGGCAATTGCCCACCTTCAAGGCTGAATTCCTTCTGTAGATTTCTGTCTTTCTGAATTAGTGGTAAAATCTCCAGACTCTATGCATTGAATCCATACATTTAGTGATGTGCAGTCAAGAATGGCGATACAGCCATAGAGCCCACATGTATTATTCCCTTTTCAGTCACACAGGTGGTGATTTGGGGATGAACACCAGTAAGTGCCAAGTCAATATCCCCCCAATGAGTATAGTAGTGCTACCATATTGCTTGGAAAAGTGATGAAATTCCAATCCATTTTTTACTCCTCTGAAATATAGCTGGATCCTGGACTCGAAGCACGGCAGTAAAAGAGTGTAAGTGTTGGCATGATACACCCTGCACTCAGCCAATTTATGAACACTAAGTGTGTTTTAAAGATTGTGCACTATTTCTAACCACAGCAGAAAATCTGGATCAATATAGATAGAAGACTTCAAGGTTTTGGGAAAAAAAAAAAAAACAACACATTTTTTTGCACATTTCTGGATGGAAACTCTCTTGCATTCCTTCTCCCCTCAAACACCCAAAGCACAGAGTGAATTTCAATAAAAAACAATGAAATTAATAAAATTAATAATTTCACATGAAATTATTCTTTCCCTTCTAGGTTATCTATAACTAGTGACTTAGACTTGATCTAGTCTTTGCCATCCTAAGGCTGAGAAATATTTCATAGGTGTACTTTTACCATAGAACCCTTCTACATCAATACTATTTTCACTGTTGTATAAAGGCAGAAGCTGAGGAGCAAATCTTTCCTGAAGCCGTGGAAGACTGGGGCAGAGCTGGATAGAGAATTGAGGACTGTCCAACCACAGCCACACTGTTTTTCCATTTGAGAACGTGCAATGCAAACAGTGGAGTTCAACAATGCTGCCAAGAGAAGCTGTGAAGGCTGCAGGGATGGCTGGACACCATCTGGAACAAAGAACTTGCTCATGTGAGGAAGGACGGGGGAAGCACTGGAACAGGCTGGGCCCTGGAGTGTTCCAAAAGTGTGCAGATGTGGTGCTTAGGGACACGGTTTCGTGGTGGACCTGGAAGTGTCAGGTTGATGGTCAGACTCAAATGTTCTTAGAGGTCTTTTCCAACATTAAAGAGTCTTTGATTTTTGTGAGAAATTTTATGAGAAATTTTTACCCATCCAGGGAGTCCTCTGGAAGAAAATAACATTAAAGGAGGAGTGTTTTGGGGAGCATAAGCATGTTGAACTGGCAAATGTAGAGCTGCATGTCCAGTAGCTGTTTTTTAAAGTACTTTCTTTCACTGTGGTGGCTTAAATTAACAACTAAAACCCTTAAAAAAACCACTAAAATTGTGTCAGGTGCCAGCCAATTCTCTAATATAAACACACCCAGACTGTTTATCACGCCATATACTATAGATCGTTAATTTAAATATATTGCAAAGTAAAAAAGTTTACATCCACTTTCCCCATGTGGTTAATCTAGAGAGAGAGAGGCTACGAAGGGAACACTGCAATTCAGAACACCTAAGATTTGCTAATGTGGATGAGTGACCAAAATTCAAAAAACTGCCTTGGAAAGAGGAATCTGCTCTCACACAGCCAAAAAAAAAAAAAAAAAAAAAAAAAAAGAAGATACAGCATTAAGGGAAAATGGTTGGTAAATGAACACATGCTACAGGCGCTGTTTCTTTCAAACTTTGAACAGGAACCGGAAATAAAAAAATAAAATGCCATCCCTCTACACCAAGAAAAGGAGAATTGGCAAAGCACCCAGACAGTATGAGGGTGACAGAAGCCTCATAGTTGTATGGATTGTGTGTTCTTTCTGCAGGAACTCTCAAGGAAAGAACTTCTCTTTTAATGTTTTCCTCCTCAGGAGGAAATGAGGCAAAGAGAGGCATTTCATGGAGATGGACTGCTAAAGTAGATGCTCCTGGACTGTGAAGGAAAGGAAAGTACTTGACAATAAATTACATTGCTTTTGCTCATTTTTTTGTTTGTTTTTTTGTTTGTTTGTTTGGTTTTTGGGTTAAATTCTCAGATGGTTTCCCTTTTTATTCCAGATCACCAAGAAATATGGAACTATATGGTTGGAAGGGCCAAAAAATGCACTTTTTCTATCTTCTTTAAAGCAGGTTCAGTTATTCCCATCATCCCTAAGAGATGTTTGTATAGCCTGTTCCTGATGATCTCCCATGTTAGCAACTCCAAGGCTTGCCTAGTCAATGTATCCCAGCCTATCACAGCCCTGACAGTCTTTTTGTTCCTAATATTTAGCCTGATTTTTGCTTGTTATGAATTAAATAGACTGCTCCTTTCCTGCCTTTCGAGGAGACAGAGAAGAGATAACTTTTTTTCTCTTTGCTGAATTATCCTTGCAATGGGTCCTGTGATGGCCATGGTCTATAAACAACCCTGGATTATAAATTAGTGCTGTAAATATAAAAAAGGTAATATCAGACCAGAGACCAGAGCAATTATATCTCTTTTTTTCCCTCTGCATATTTGAGGAATATTTTTATTGACACCTTTCTATTCAGATGTTAAAACTGACATCATGAGATGTGTCTCTTAGTCAACATGGCAAAACACCGTATGTGATTCTCTTTGTCTGCTCTCTTGATTTTTATCACGTTACGACAACCTTCAATTTATTTCTCACTCTCAGTTTAATATTTTGCCTCTCATCATATGCCAATCTCTTCATCCTTGCTGCTGATAGTTCCCAAAGTGCTGTGAGATCTCAGAGGGTCTACAACACTTTCAGTGTGAATACAGATTAAAACGCCAATTTGAGAATTCATCAGTGGATTTTTCTTTTCTTTTTTTTTTTTCAAATTAAAATTTTCTGTAAAATTTTAAAAGCACATAGAGTTGAAAACACTGATAGAATGAATTTTCCAGTTTTCTTCCAATTCTTCTCCTTAGTTTGTTTTTGTTTTATTTGTTTTTGCTTTTGTTTTTGCTTTATTTACCTTTCGAACTCCTCATCTATAGCACTGCACAGAATTTGTTATGGCACAATAAATTCCTCCATGTAACTCAAATCAGACACTTGCTGGTATACACTAAAACCTGCCTTACTTCTTCCCTCATTACCAGATTAATGAGATTGAATGAGAAAACATAAAGAAATAGGCCAGAGGGAAAAAAATGGTACTGAAGCTGATGGTCACGACCTCACAAAAACATGATGTGACTCATTGCTGGGAAAAATGAAGGTTCAGCAGGAGGAAATTGTCACAAATGCAGGGTCATGATGGAGATGCAACTTTTATCACTTGATTTCCAGGGTTTAGGATGACGTGGTCGTGACATCTCATGCTGTACATTTATCAATCATTCTTCCACATCACAGAAGCACCTGTAGGTTCCCCAGGGCCAGAGATGTAAAGCTGGGTATCACAGGAGAGAAATGACATCTCCCCTTGTCTTCAGAAATTATTTTACCAAGAAGCTTCTCTAAATAACACAAGACAACTATGGTGGCAAACCATAATGGAATTCCCCTTCCAGATTTTTCAAAGACTGCTGGATTTTTCCCTTCTCCTTTTCCAAGAGGAAAATCCTATACAAGTTTCTGTACAAGACAGCAAGCAGTTCAAGTTTAGCTGGACCTTCTTCCCTGTACCAAACACATGATATACTGCCAACAAATCTGTATGACTCTATTATAAACTAATTGTTCTCTGTGGTGATGAGCAGGATGAGAAGACCATACCTTAGATTCAAATACTTTTAGTGTATTATTGATAGTTTCTCCTTTACCTGTAGTCACAGTGAATCAGTCACATCTTTTTAAACTACATCAGACAGCAAGATTGTGTTCACTACATGCCTGCTTAGACAGGTACTCCTTTTTCAAGGGAGGTGTTACAATACTTGTCACAAAGGAGACAGCACTTGTCAACAAAGATTGCACAACTGAATCAGAAATATTAATTTATACATTCTTAGTTAAAAAGGGTGGTACTGCAGTAAATCATCTGTGCTGACAGATGTCTCCTGCTCTCTGTAGCAACTGAATTAACAGCTTCACTCATACTGTAACTGGAAGATCTACCTAAAGGGAGGGATAGAATTAGGGATAAAAGAGAGTACAAGCTTCTGGTTTCAGTCCCAGTCATATTATTAACTGCAAAATCAAGCTGTGTTCTCATCTAGGCATTGGTCTGAGCTCCTCTCCGCTTACATTACCAGGAACATAAGAAACACAGCAGTTTCTTGATGAGAAGAACACAGAGAAGAGTAATGACAATTCCAGGAAGGAAAGGCCCCTCCTGTGCTGGAGGCTGCATAAGGCAAGGATCACATTAGTGACCTCTGACTCCAACAGTACCAGGAATATTGACTGTGCAAATGAATATTGACCGCACAAACAGCAATCAGGATGTTTAGAGTCTGTCACGATTCAGCCACCACACAGTGAGGAAACAGGACTATCAGAGGAGACAAAGAGCTTCACTAAACAGGCAATGTTACTGCTGGATAAAACACTTGTGATGATGTGAAGATCAGTACAAAGTCTGCAAGAGTTTAGTACACAGCTGGGTATTTATGCAGAACACTAAAGGACGGCGTTTAGTGCAGTGTCATGCACAGGTTGTGCAAACAGCCAGACAGAAAAAATCTGGGAGCAGGAAAACAGGGTAATTATGGGTCAGTCCTGCCCAATGCTCACCACACACCAATCACTCAATCTCCCAGGGCAGGAGGATGTATTGCAGCAAAGACAGCAGTGATTCAGTGCAACACTGAGCAGCCTAACACTGTTTAGTTCCTCTTCCTCTGTTTCCCTGCCATGTAGAGATGGACCAAGGGACTAAAAGGCAATAGTTCTGATTTTCACAGCTCTGCCAACCATCACAGTTGGTAAGATCTTTGTGATCCTGTTAGCTGCAGATACAAGATATCTTATGTTCTTAGGAGGAAAGAGAGCTTTTCGTTGTCCCAGAGGGGAAGTATGTACAGACTTGGATAGAGAGAAGTGGAGCACTAAATGGACAGCCTTTCCCAGAAGTCGTTTCTGTTCTTTCAACCAAGAGGACCATCTGTTTTCTTCTCCTCTTGCATTTCTGTGAAGTACTGAATAAATTCCAGTTAGTTTGGTTCATTGGTTAATCATAAGGCTTCTGTCGAGTGAGGGGAGTGGAGTGAGAACTTTGCTGGGGGACATTTAGCACATTGTATGGTTTGTGGAAGGAACAGTAAACTATTAAGGGCGATAGAAAAGCCTGGATAAGTTGGAAGAGCCTAAGTTGCAGAGCCATATTTCTTCACATATAATTCAACTGTTGTGAAGAAGGCAAAAAAACAAAGTGCTTCACTCTTGCTTTGATATAATTGCTAATGGAAAAAAAATTAAGCAAAATATGAAATTAAGTAAAACCGAAGAAAATATGTAAAATAATGATTACTGCAGAATACATTCTACTTGTTCTTACAGCTCTTTTAAGAGATGTGGATCCAAAGAACCTCCCTAAATGCCCTGGATTGTATAGGTAAGTGATCCAATTTTTAAATTAACAAGAACAGGTATTCCTGACAGTTTTCTAAGCTCTCTCTCTCTCTCCCTAGCTGGAACTGTAGTTTAAAAACAGATTTTATTGTTTTATTCAGCAATGCCCCCTTTTGACTTTGAATGGTGCCAAGAAACCATAATAAAGACAAAAGCAAGAGAATTAACCAGACTTTCTGAAACCTAAGACTAAAGAAAAGGACAGAAATAAAGACTGTAAAACGAATAAAGGATCTTATCTACCTCATTAATTCTGTATTTCAGTAGAAATAATCAGGAATTGAGTAGGTTTGCTCTAAATTGAAACATCGATTCAAAATTTCTAAAAAAAAAAAAAAAAACAAAACAAACCCAAGGCAAACAAAACCTAAAAGTTTCTTTAGAAAAGTAAAATTAAGTCAGGGGTTTGTTATTTTCAGGAGAAGAAATAGGCACATCCTGCCAGGCACACAGTGGCTCTGTAACTGGCTTAGATAGAGTCCTCTGGAGTTAAAGACTTATAGGAATAACCTAGAAATCACACAGCCCTGCTTTGGAATCACTTCCCTGCCTTATACTTCAGAAACCGATGACAACTTGAAATCCTAGGATACCTGGAATGACCTTTGAAAATCCATTCCTTACAAGTTAAACAGATGGGCATAGAACACTTTGCTATTTTAGAAAACATTAGTTTAAATCATTGCTTCAATAAAACCCTGCCTTTATCGTGAATCCTCATCTCCTTATGAATACACATCAAAACCTTCCAGATAAGCTCTGGCTGTAACAAAAACTGCTCTGTTTTCTCTCATGTTTTCCAGTTCCAAAATAAGTCAAAGAAAGGAGAAAAATTACCTAAAGAATGATGAAAGCTATTTAATGGTTTGCTGGGAGAACAGACATCCATAGTTAGAAGAGCAAATACCAGCTGAGCTGCTTTAAGAACGAGGCTGATGTGCTGCTTGGCACAAGTCTCACACCGTCACATACAAAAAGCCTGCCATGAAATTGGCACTTCTGGGGTGTTTCTATAGTACCTACAGGCATATTCATGCATGACACTTCCTTAAGGTGAAGCCTTAACAAAAATGCTGTTTTTCCAATTTAGAACTAAAGATCTGTAGAGCTCTGCAAGGAATCAAAATTTCCAGCACATTGCTCCACCCACAAGACTGTCCTTTGCTTCCCTCCCTTCTCAAACCCCCTCTAACATCTGACATGCAAGAGGTGAAGGGAAGCCTTATTAATCAACCACAAAGTACATTAAAGCACCTAAATAACTTGTTTATACAAATGATCTGCTCCAGTGTAAGTGATGAGGTCAGGAGTCCCATTTGTTCTGCTGTGCCATTTTATGGATGCAGCAGGAGGCATCAGCAACCGTAATTTTGTCACGCTCTGCTTTCCATCCCTCCCAAGGATCATCACTCTTGGGCTGTCAGATGCACCCAATATCCCAGTGCCCCTTGCATGTTTGATAGAGCGCTGCCTCGGCCATTAATCATGCAGGGAGTTAAATTTCCTCTGTCAATATGGTAATTCTGCAAGGGCAAGGATGTGTTATCAATTCTTATTGAGGAAATGACAACGAAAAAATGGGTCAGCGTGGGGTTGCCTCAAAGGGGTTTCTTAAAATTATCTGACTAGCTAAATTTCATAACATGATTTAACTCTAAACTATTTTCCATATCCTGTTACATACCAAATCTTAAGGAGTGACCTTTTTTTCTCCTTAAGTTCATCCCTTTCCCAGAGTATAATATCACTTCAGGCAGAAAAAGGGGGATTTTAAACATTATCCCATGACAAGATCATTGGCTGTGGCAATAAAAAGAAAGTTTCCAGGGTCTTGCAGGTTTTGGAAAAATATTTTAGAAAAATAACTATACTGACAAGGACACTTAGAAATCCTGCAAACTATCAATAGTCATTTAGGTTGTCAAACAGGTGCAGAGACTAAAATAAAGCAATATGAGTTTTGTCAGGCATTTCAACTTAACATTCCTGTATTCATTAAATGCAAGAGCAAAAAAAAAAATATCAAGAAAACTCAAATCAGCTTCAATAACATCGAAATTCAACTTAAAGAATTATGGATGATCAGTATTAACACAAAAAGATTTCTGAGGGAAGGGACCTCTTTGATCTTACAGAGAAAGGTATAATGAGACTATGGCTGGAAGCTGAAGGTAGGCATATTCAGAAATAAGGGAAACATTTTTAAGGATTGGAACATTATACTTAGAAGGACAATGGGTATTTCATCCCTTGGCATTTTGGAATCAGTCATTTTCTAAAAGAAGCACATCAGTACACTTACAAGCTGTTATGAGCTTGATACAGGGATCATTCTGATGAGGAAGGAAAAAAATAGATGTGGAGTAACTCTTAGAGGTCTGTTCATAGATACAGTTTCCTGTTGCTAATCCAATATTTTATTTTTTTTTTCTTGTATATTCTGCTTATGAGGTTGTTTAGCCTGCAGATGAGAAGGCTCGGGGGAGACTTTATCTCTCTCCACAACTCCCTGAAAGGAGTTTGTAGCCCGGTGGAGGTTGGACACTTCTCCCAGGCAGCCAAAAACAGGATGAGAGGACATGGCCTTAAGCTGCCCCAGGGAGGGTTTAGGTCGGACATTGAGAGGAATTTCTTCACAGAAAGGGTGATTAGACATTGGAATGGGCTGCCCAGGCATGTGGTGGAGGTGTTTAAGGAAACACTGGATGTGGCACTTACTCATGTTACATCCAGGGCTGGTGTTCAGACATAGGGTGGACTTGATGATCTCAGAGGTGTTTTCCAACCTAACTGATTCTGTGATTCTGTGATTTTAGTGATGAGGACAATTGCCCATTTTTTCCCCCTTAACTCCCTATAATTAATACACCAACAGCAGAAGGGTTAATTTTATTGAAGCTATTTTAATCATCAGTAGTTAAATTAAGGGCCTGTGGTAAGGGATACAGCTTTCTGTAGGGTTACTGTTCCATGACACCGAAAATAGCAACTGACATTTAGTGATGGGCATGCTGATACACAAACCTTAGAGGATGTAATTTTTGATTCCAAGAGAGAGTAACTACCTTGTAGGATAGGTTTGGGAGGCAGAGACATTCATAAAGATGGTAAACATCATCTGAAGTAATTCAAAATAAGAAATGTGGACATAATTCTAGCAGAATCACTTTTAAAAAATTGGATTTTTTTTTTCTCAAAGAATGGTTAGCTGGTGAAATTCTCTTCCTCTGAAGACCCTCTGCTCATCTTCCATTTGAACACTGGAATAATCTCAGCATGCAACATTTCAATTTACAGCCTGTGAAGTTATGAAGAAAATTCACACGAAACAGATAAAATATTTATTTTAATGTTTATTCTTTCTTACATTTTCTCTACTTTTGCACTGAGATACTAGTCAATACTAAAGAAATCCCACAGTTTCTATCAAAAATTGGACAATTTAACCCTACCAGTAGTGATTTCCCCATGTCCAAGGCTGTATACATTTACATCAGGGTAAAAAAAAACTTTTAAAGCTGCTGCATTCAGCTTGAGTGCCACAAAAGACAAACAATACATTATGCTTATAAGAAATTTATGTTTCACTGAGAAAAAAGAAGTTTTTAATATTCCCCATACAAGACAAGAAGCAGATGAGAACCAAATGTGGAACTGCTCATTTTGGGGAGGATTTTTTGTTTTACTTTGTTTCTTTGTTGTCCTTTTAAACTGTTCTTGAACAAAAAGAAGAAGCTCATGAGAGGGTCACAGGCTTGAACTGTTTTCTCTTTACATATTTCAGTTAATGTTTCTTTGAGTGGTAAAAACCAGAATCTGCTGATGCCAGGGTTGAGCAGGCTTAGATTGATGCCTCTATTCTTTGTGTTAGCAAGTGACCTTAATTCACATATTCTGTCTATTTTAATAAATGGTATTATTTACTGCACTGACACAGTATAGTATTTTTAAAGTATTTATGAAACCAGCCTTTACATACATACCACTGAGGTTTGTCCTTGGGCTGCTGCCAGGGAATGAGCAATGTATGGGTTGAACAATGAGTTTGGATTATCCAATATTTATTGCTTTTCTTTTTTTATCTCTTTCATAGGATAGACAGAAGCTTTCATCTGTTATAAAGCACAATACTGCTTTCTCCACATGATAGTATTACTGCCTTACTAGATCTTTTCTCCTAACCCACCCTGTCATTTCTGGGTTTTAATCTTCCTTTATGCATCTACATAATACCTCTTTTTTTTTCTTTTTGTTAATAGAACACAAATATTTTATTATTTTCCTGATGTCCAATGTTCTACTAATATTTTAAGAATGTCATGCTCCATTTAAGTGTCAGGATGAAGACATCCAGTGTAATCTCTTTTTCCTGTAAGTGCTTCTGACTTCTTTTTGTCTGTATAATTCTGCCTTGCAAGGAGCCTTTTGCAAACTAATGTTCTTAAGGACACTGTAGATGAAAACAGCTCACCTATGGCATTATGGAGAAAGGAAACTGGCAGTGGGTGAATAGCTGGGGAAGGGAGATATTAGAATGAAAAAAAGAAGTAATCTAACTAGAGTGTGGCAGTGTAAAAGCTCCTTGCTGAAATGAAGGATAAGGAATTAAAAATGAGTAATATGTATATCTTCTGAGTGAGCTAAATTCTGGTTGGAGCTTCCAGACTGACAGTTCTGAAGAGGTTGGCTGTGAAAAGGATGCTGAGACCGGAAAAGTGCAGGTTTCTCTCCATCACTGGCCATTCAATCTGTTCAAGGAAGGACTAGTTTTCTGCCTGCATCCCATCTGTTTCTTGATGATTTGGATCTATCAGACATTGATCATATAAAGCCACCTTCAAGATGTAATTGGTGATGGTTATTACATCCTGCTTCACAGATTGGTGTCTCTTGGGTAATGCTAAACCTTTGTCAAGGTGCAAAGGAGTAGGAATAAAATGAATAACAAAAACAATAATAGTAATAATATATGATTTTATTTAGGAGGAACTTTGGGAAAAATCTTCACAGTGTGATAAATATGAACATGGATTATGTTAGAAAACTACAATTTTATCTGTACCTATTAATTTTATTTACCAGACTGGTGTTGGACATTTTAGCAGAACCTATTCATGATAAGACCTCAAGTTTCAACATTTTACTATAAAAATAAACAAAAAATTTATATATGATACACAAAAGAAACTTTCTATGTATGAAAATCAGGAGCATAGTAAAGTAGTGGTAATAATCACATGAGGGTATCCATATTTTTATAATCTGCAAATGTGGATAATTATTTCACTACATTTGAAAAACTTTGAGTGTTTCTATCAAAGCTGACTTGCTGACTGGAGTGGCTGCAATTCCATTGCCAAAAGCATAAAAAAGACAAATTGAAGAAAAGCTAAAATCTTATCCCTACCTCCAGGGAATGAGATTGTTCCCAACAATTGCTTTTCTAGAACACTGACCCTGATATTCAACCCATATAGCAGTTGTTCTTCCACTCCTATCTGCATTTTTCTGACTCTGGGAGTAGGTGAAGAGACATCCAGTATGAAATGAGATCAAATTATTTTTTCTTTAAATTTTTCCTATCTCTTCCATCAGAAAACATAAATAATTGTTTAGATATTCTCTAATTTTTTCAAGTACATAAATAACAAAGTCTAAGTAGTTAGCAAAGTCTTTGCTACATGAAAGGAAAGGGATTTCATAAAGATGCAATAAGCATATGTAATAAATATTGTAGCAAAAAATATTGTAGCAAAAAAACAGAACCAAAATTCATGGCTTAGGCATCAGTAAAATACTTATTTTATACAGCTTAAAGCAAGTGACTTCTTCCCTTTTATTTGAATTAGAAAAAGAGCAATAATCTTCCTGTGAGAAATTGCATAATCCTGCAGTTTGTAAATATCCATAAATGGAATTATAAGCTATTAATTTTTATTTGTTCTGTTTTACTCTTTCCTTCTATTTTGGCAGGAAAGGAATAAATTTAACAATGCAAATTTATTCTGCATTTACACAAAATCATTCACCAACATGACTTTTAATCCTAGAATTAAATATATCTTGCAGTTAGGAATTACAGGAATAGTATTTCTGTGTGTAAATGGGTACTGGATAAATTATTAACTACTTTGGTACATGGCAAGGTGGGATCTGGCCAGACAACTGAGAGCTGAGAAACATTTCTTGGTCTCCATTGCCCAATAAGAGGAGTAGTTGGGAATCAAGGCTTACATTTTAAGATTATGGTCAATAAAGGAAGATAAGAATCTGACCACAATATGTCTTCTCAGTGATATTTCCAAAGTTAAAAAATCTAGTCCACTGTACAGGGTAAGGTTAGCTCAGTGTGGAAACAAGGAGGAAGTATTTTAAAAAATGTTTATAATTAATTTCTTTGTGTTTATTCAGTTGGCAGCTAAGTTGAGATTAGTCTTAGAGTTTGTGGAATTCATAGAGAGAAACTTTTCTATTTAGAAACAATTCATGTTTTAGATGATCAAAAACCAGTATAATGGTTACAGGCAAGGGCTGTGCTGACTTGGACATGTCTTAGCTTGGGGCATCCTCATACTTAATTATAAAGTTTTCTTCTGATCTGAAATCTTTGCTTCTTTGATTTTTTTTTTTTGTTTATTTGCTTGTTTGTCTATTTTTTGAGTTTCTCTAATTAAAGCAATGCAGTAAAACCATAACCAAAAATCCTTATTATTTTGATTTCGTATACTGCAGTTGTACTTCTTTACCAATAGAAACACGTACAACATAAATATGGTCAAAATTATATTTATGCATACTCCGGTGAATGTCTAAAGCACGCAGAAAATAAGGTTCCAATAACTTTGAGCAGTTTACCTAAGAACTAGAAATGTGTTTGCCAAAAAAATAATTAGGAAAGTTAAGAAATTAAGGCCTCAGCTTCTTGTACCCAAAGCCTATTCCGTGCATTGCTAAGATTTACTGACTAGAGGCACGACACTAATAGATTTTGAGCTTTCTGGTGGTAATGTGGGATGAATCTGCAAAAGAAGAATATAGCCAGGGTTAATTAGAAATGTAGGTGGCATTGGAATATGGTACCATACTTAGAGCAATGTCTGCTTCAGAGTACTTTACTCTCAAATAAACTGACAAGAGAAAAGAATGTCTAAAGCCTGAAAATTGAGCTCTTTTCTCTTCTTCTCTTTGTGGTCGATAAGAAATGCCATCAACTGTACAGGAAGCTTACAAAGCAAGGAATTTTTTAAGGAAAATTTAAGCATCATCAGAAATCATTATTACCTTGGGTACCACAGCGAACAGAATTACTACAGAAGCAACTATGTAGAAAACCAAAGAAGTTTCCCTGAAGACAAGACCCAAGCCTGACAATTTCCCTGTCATATGTAAGATTATCATCTACTCATAAATATCCTACAGGGAAGCCAAGTGATCTCAGTCTGATCACGTTTTATGGATATGCACCATATGGATGAAGGGGAAATGTCTATATTGACAATAGAAATCACTGAACAAACAAAATGTTATCTCTGGGGTCCAAAGACAGACAAATTTACATAAGGAATGAGTTGTGCATTTTAAGAAGAAGGTTAATTAACCATTTCATAGGTTTATCCAAAAACATGATCAGTTCCATGAGCTAATGTCTCCAAGATTAGAAGGCTTTTTAAGTGATATTACAAGTTTAACCAGAAGATTTTAGGGTATTAATATTGGCATCACTGAATAAAATGCTATTCTGGTTTTAGATTCTGTAAATGTAACAGTAAAGGCTTAATGATAGAGGAAGCTTTGACAAATGAGAGTCCCACTGTTATGGAAAATGACCCCAAAGCTAATTGCAAGCATAAAATATTATGAAGCTCTAGCCAAATATTTGCCTAAGTGGTGTGTTTGCTTTGGAAAGACTTGGAAAGATTGCATTAACATCTCCTCTCTGTGCTGTCTTTTACAATTCATAAATAAGTACTCATAAACTATAAAAATACGGATAAATTAACCAAAATTTAATCTGAATGCATATCTGAATGCACTCACAGAATGAGTGGGCTGTAGCTTTTCATGTTTGCTTATCACTAACTATGATTAATGATATCAGTGAATCTGAGAAGGTTTGAAGGTCTAGTGATGAAAGCATGCAAAAACTTTTGAGCCTGGTTGAACCTGCCCATAACTATCTGATCCATCAGCTGGGCTGGAAATGTGGTAAACAAGCCATCCCATGAGAGCTTCAGCTTTCAGTTTGCTGATATATTTTGCAATGCCCTATTAAATATAATTTTCATGCTTAGTATTCAAAACGTTTTTCATTCATTTTCTTTTTGAACTTAGTCCTCCAAGAGAGTATTTTATTCTGATATGCACTAACAGATTAGTGTGTTTGGACATGCAAGGTGAATTCTTTCCCCTGATGTTATTATAGATGCATGACATAAAGCTAAATAAATGTTATCTAAGTCTCAAAGGACCAAATACTCTGGATTCTTGAGCCTGTCTTTGCTCCTGAAAGAAAGTCAAATTAAGATTGATAGAAGTGATAAATACAAAGAAAGCAAAGAAACTGGCAGGGTCATAACATATGTATGAACATTCATCAGTGTTTTCTAACACTCATAGAGCAGCAATTTGGCTTTGGGATCAAGTTCAAAGCTGCTTTTGTATTCTTTGGGATCTGAGTGCTTGTTTCATTTGGCCTGAAACTTTGGTTATCGTACCAATTTTCTCTGAGATTCATCCCGACATCATCCGTATTTTTCAGCAAAAGGTGCTTCCTTGTTCAAAATTCCTGATTCCTCTACTTTGTAGTATCCACAAAGAGCCTACACAAAACCTTTTTGTAGCTCTAAAAGTTTCTAGTTATTAGATGACCCAGTAAGATTCCTATATGCCACAGACCACTTAATGTCATCAAGTTATCTTCTTACTAACAGCAGTCACTTTTTATTCCATACAATTGAATGATTTTGAGGATTTCAGGAGACTGAGAAGTTGGCAGAGTTTTTGTAGTTTGCTGCAATTATTCTCCATGTTAAGGATTTGTGCTTTGTTTTGAATTTTGATTAATCTATTTCTAAGTTTCAACAATTATACATGATTAAAGGTCCTTTAGCACTTGGCATTTTCTTTAGTGAGAGAATTTATGTGCCCTAATGAAGTCACCTCTCAATCTCCTTGTGAAAAAACAAATATTTATCTCTCTATGGCGTTTCTCATGTCTTCAAAACCCTTTATTTTTGTCTCCTGTGTACTCATTTTTCATCTTTTTAATATCCTACTAAAATCACTGGGCACTCACTGAGTACACAGTATTCCAATACTGTGCTCACAGATGCCACAGGAAACCTACTGTTAACCTTCATTTTTAAAGAATTAATCCCTGCTTTGTACATCAGGAATCACAGTCACACTGTTGCAATAAAAGCTTGAATTTCTTGACTACTGTAACTCCTAAATCCTTGTACCTCCTTATAAATTTCCAGCACACATTCTGCGTGACTGGCATTCATTCCTACACAGTCTCTAATGCTTTATTTGACTGTGCTGACACATGCTTTGTCCGAGAGATCCAAAATTATCAGGTAAAACTAAGTTCTTTGTGTGATTGGTGCACCCCTTTTTTATTTAATAAAACACAAATTCTTGGGTCATCTCCAAATTCCACCAGGAGTAAATTCATCTCTGTCTCCAGATTAATGATCAACATATTCCATACACTTGAATTATTACACTTAAAATATTCCTTGGATAGGAATATTTGCTCTGAACATCTCCATCTCAGTGTTTCATTTCACCCCAATCATTTTGACTGTGAATTTAACCCAGAAAACCTTCCCCTTCAGTCTGACAGGAGAACAGCAGAAGGGATGAAACATTTGTCGAGGTCTCTAATAACACCACAATGATGAATAACTTCACATTTGCATTTTTACAAAGGCTAAGAAGAATTTGGTCCTTTCCACGTGGCACTCATCTGACAAACCAAACACATCAAGAACTCTACTGGAAGTTACATATGAGATCAATAAATACATATAAGCACATTTGCTTCACCATTGCAAATTTTAAAAATATGAGAGAGAAAACTGCATCATCAGCAGCTGTCAACAGGCTGGAATCAGGGCACAGTTACGTTTCTTCTAAATTAAATTTAGTCACATTAAAAGTTGATCAAATGCTGTATCGTTGCAGTCATGAGGCAAAACTTGGGCCTCATGAAGATTTTTTTTATTTGCTCCATAATTTTATCATTTACACCTCAGCCATCAGGATGAACAAACGACCTTACAAATATGCAAGTCACAGAGAGCATCTGGCAGCTTCGTGCTCAACCACCCCTCACAGAAGGCATCATTCGCAAAATAACATAAGCACACCTTGGGGTGCTGCTGTTTGCACCAGCAGCTGCACCAATGTCTCTATAAGGAATACAGGTTTTCATGGATTTTAGCTGGCTATAAAACTCACTTTCATACTGGTCCTGACTGACTGTCATGAAGTTTTTTAATTTTTTTTTAAAAAGAAAATAAAATTGACATATTCTAAACAAGCCTTGTCCAGCCTGGCCTTGAACACCTCCAAGGATGAGGTGTCCACAGCTTCTCTGGGACATTTCATGTTTTGTTATCAGCTGTTTTACAGTCACAGAGCAATTCTACATTTCTTGACTGCCATGATGCTGATTTGTCAAGTAAAAGTAGGATCCAGTACTCAAACCAAACCTGAAAAGAGACTTAGGAACTGTTTGGTGGAGGCATCTACTCAACAGTTCCTTATCCTGTTAATTTTTTCACTTCTTTATGGCTACCATGGAGTCTGAATACAGTTCATTTGCCAAAACCATCTGGTGTTATTTGGGACAATCTAGGACACCCAAAATGACCTGCAACTGCAAGTCCAGAGGATGTGTGTTTTTCACTGTGTCATGTGTCACACCCTCCGAACTTGAGGAGATGCCACAGGTCTCCTGCTCTGTTTGACACAGCTCCATCTGGCTGGTTTGCAGCAACCGACTCCAGGCTCTCACATACAGACATCTACATTTAGATGTATCGGAATCTGCAAGCTGAGTCCCACCCCAAAATGTGTATGTTTTGCCTAAATCAGGAGAAGTACTAATATCATGAATCGAGTGTTTTAAGGTCGCTTAAAAAATCCCCAGCAAAAAAGGTTGAATACAAAGGCAACAATATGACAGAGTTTCTTGCAAGGTTCACTCTATTACTTACTAGACAGTTGAAATATACTGAGAAAAAAACACACTAAAATCTAAATTCAGTATCAGTCTGAACCAAAATAAACACAAGACCATCTATGTGAAGGTTGTGGTTAGGGGAGAGAGGGATAGGAAAGACAAAAGGACAGAAGGATAAGGACTTATGACTTAAGAGCATTTAACTTGCAACTTAACAATTTAACTTAACTTATTACCTTAACAATTTGACTTGGATCCATATATGATTTACTATACTATAACAGTAACTTGCTTATAAACCTAAACTGCTTAAGAACTTCAGGAAGCAGAAAGAGTCTGTACAAGGTACCTGTGAAAAGTTTCCCTCGACTTCAGTGAAATACTCAAGGCCGAGGCCTGGCAAGCATTTCTCACATCATAGTGTGGCCTGTGGTGTGTGTGGGGAGGATGCACCACCAAAACTAAACAGTACAATGATATAAATAGCAGAAATTTTTTACCTAATTCGGGTCACAGTCTGACTTTTAAGTCAGAAAGTGTTTTAATGTTCATTTTCCCGCACGGAATATTTGAACTGGGGATATTCCAAATACAGGCCATTATTCATCTCTTAATCCTAATCAAGAAGCTCCACTTCCCTGTGGCTGTAGGTTTGTACGTTTTGTTCTGGTTGAAGTAAATAAAAAAATAATTACAAGTAGATAGAACACAATGTATTTGGTTTCTTTAGGTGAACCATCTTCCTGGAATGTTTCTGAATAATCATGTAGACACAGCCTGTTATTATGACTAGTAAAGAAGCTGAAGAGAACTTTCATTTAAAAATACCAGAGATGTGATTAACATTTTTGTGCACGAGGCTTTTTTCTGGGCTGGAATCTTCCCCAGAAAGTCTTGATACAGATGACCTGCAAAGTCACATGTGAATAAAGAGATAACAGACGGTTATTTTGGAGAGCCCAAAGTAGTGTATTGCTCTTCCCGATACAGAATCACAGTTGAGCAACCAGACTATTGGGGTCTGCAAGAAAAGTCTTTCTTTCCTTTCTCCCTATTCTCTTCTCACTTGCCTCTCTATAAAAATCCTCCAAAACTTCCCTGAAGTTAATGAAATGTCACCAAAGTAAAAGGAATCAATTTCAGGCCATTTATGTTGTCTCACATTTGATCTTCTTCTTGATGTTTTACTTGTCTTTGTCTTCCTTTCTTATTTCCCAAGAGAACAAAATAAGCAGGACCAGAGCCCAGTTCATTGCTGGATTGTTACGCCAGCATAAAGCCATTTCTTTCAATGCTTTCTGCAGGTATGAAATTTGATTTATGATCTTTGGATGTGCACATCCACAAAGTGATCAGTTACAAATGAAGCATGTAAAAAAGTTAATGAGATGAGATTCATGATGTAATTTTTCAACCTAAAGTTTGTTAAGGATTTCTGTTTTATTAAATGTACGAGAGGCAATGTATCAAATTTAAGATTTCAGATTTGAAATATGGAAATATCTTTAACTGTCATATCAACAGCAGATAAAGTATCAATAATTTCTGTTATGGAAACAATCTGAAATTTGATTTCTTTTATTCTATGACAAAGTTGATAACAAAGCAAAATGAAACAGTCCAATAATGCACATTCTATACTTCTGAGAATAAATATGATTTCTTTGTTGAGCATCCTGGAAATTGACACATTTCATGTACAGAGATATTAAAGTACTAAAGTGAGCAATGATTTGCAATCAGACTAGAACTTCAAATTAAAATTACAATATTAATACGGTCCATTGCCTCTAGCCATTCCTGATGTTATTACCTACAAAGATCCATTTTCCTTTGGTTTTGTTTATGCAGGTTTTGTTCATGTTTAGGTAATTTAAAACATAAGTTCAGCAATGTATGCCAGACACGACCTAGCTCTGATATTCCTCAGATGCAGAACTACTCTGAAATGGTTTTTAATAATCTATCTCTCCACAGTTTGTGCAAACAACATCACTTTCTCCTGATGTTGTCTGTGCCAGTAGTTACACTCAGCAGTACTAGAACTCTATTCAGAGGAAAGCTATATTTAACTTAAGAAAGACAGCAAAACTTGTCTGCAGCTATAACACATATCTCTGATTAGCTTCTGGAGACAAGACTTGGTTAATATTTTAATAAAAAGGTTTCAAATTAAAACACAAGACAGGGCAAAAAATTTTGGAGGATGTATTCTGAATAATTTTTACCTTTGTGATCCATCGTGGGGCATGGAGTTACGAAATATTAAGTTTTAAGTATATTTGGGTTGGGTAGACTTCTGCTGAAGTGTTTTATTCTCTATTTCTAAGGAAAAATACGAAATACAAGTTTTGTAATTCTCATCACAAAAGCATCCTTAAATATTAAAGAACAATCATCTGTCAAAAAAAAAAAAGTCCCCCCAAAATTTCAAAGGATTTGGAGAAATTATCTGATGGCATCTAATATACTTCCACCTTCAAAAGGGGAACCATTTAACATTCTGCCAATGCAAACTCTGTAGAAAACTTTATTGGAATATGTCTATTAAACTGGTGGATATGTTTTGTTAAACATTTTAAATGTATCAAGCAAATTTAGCCTTTTTTTTTCCCTCCCTGCAGGACAAGTTACTGTTTCCTTAATTTAATGTATTCTGGCCCTAAAGGAACTTGGCATTTAAACATGTGCAACACTTTAAATTGAAGCTTAGTCTCCTTAAAGACAATAAGACTTCTCACATGCTTGAGTACCTCACAGACTGGGATCTATAGGGCTAGTCCAACTTCAAACTGTCTTTTCATTTATTTTAATGAGCATTAGATTGGATGCTGTATGAATTTATTTCACCATTGTCATCTTCCAGTATTTCTCCCTGGGGACTGAGTGCAGATACTTGAGATTCAACATGTGTTGCTTATCACTTTCAATTAGAAAATATGCCATGTTTCCTATCTTCTTGCTCTTTGAATGGATGAACACAGAAGGACTTCCCACAGGATGCCTTTCAGATTTAAATCTCACCTTCTGGAGATGCTCATATGAGGATTTGATTTTCATTTGCTGTGAATATTTGTGCCAGTAAAACTTTATTGCCTGGATGTGTGCAGTGACTGAGCAGAAAAGACTTGTGAGCATATGAAATCCTTTGCTGCTCAATGTTTTTTTACACCTTTAACTATGGCTGATGAGCAGATGAGAGCTGGCTAAAGAAACCAGGCAGAGAATTTAATTTTTTCAGTCACATTTTTCAATGGATTAGTTGAAATTTCTCTAAATCCTAGAGTGCTGAGAATTATATGAAGGCCAACACAGAAGAAAATCTTTCCAGGAGATACCAGCACTCAGTTCAGAGTGACAACAGAAATGGCAGCCAGGGCCACACACAAAGGAATGTAGGGAACCAAATGACAGCTGACAGAAGATGTTTGAATATGCATTAAATCTGGGAAAGTAGTAAGGCCATCTTCTGTTTAAAGTCTCACATAGCACAGATGAGAATTGTTAAATAGCTGCCACATTCAACATCAGTGGATCCATTTCAGTAGTGAGAAAAGTGTTTGTGAAGTGTTATAAGCATGCATGAGTTGTGTGCTGAACGATTATGTTTGATGATAAAACTTGTGAGTAAATACATAAAAATGTTTTCATAGGAAAAATCTCTCTCCAAGCTGGGATTAAATGATATAGAGTTTATATTTATCCCTATGCACAAACTTAATATGCTACAAAATTCTATAGAAATATTTACAAGCCTAAATAATATGTTCACTTTACAGACAACCTCATAAATCATGTGGTGAGGATTTTGGGAAATGAAGGAAATTCCCTTCACACTTGAATAATTAGAAGCTGAAGCGCAAGGGCGTAGATGAGGAGGAAAGATGATGATCTTCTTCCTGTGCAAAAAGCTGGGTCATCAATCCAACAGGACAGATTCCCTAACACAATAGCTACCTTTTAAATTAGCTCCTGTAAATTAACCAGCTCAACTAAACATTGGCACGATCTTATCACTGTAACGCACAATAAAGTCTGCACTATTAAAATTCTACTGAAGAAAACTTAGTGTGAGATAAGGCAGACATGAATGATCATTTAACATTAATCCTGATGACAACCATTTCCACTTTGCTATTGAAATTCCCTCCTTCCTGCGTTTTCATTTCCAAATACAATGCAAACAACACGCTCTAATCAATCACTTATACATCCACCATAATTTTTATATAAGGCCCTCTATCTTAGATATATAAGCCAATGAAGATAATTTATCTTCCCTCTTGCTTTGCAGTCTCACTAAATGGAAGGAAAGGTAGGGAAAAGTAAGGTGGTACAGAGAAGTAGCAGGTAGGATATAGAGTTTTAGGGTCCATAGGTAGTTTCAACACTGACATTTGAAATCAGAATTCGTTCAGTGATGAATCACAAATGTTGACACAAGGATTGTCCCATCAAAAAAGAGAGATATATTTGTGTGGCACAGCGTCACCTAAATGTGATTATATTGTTGCACACTAACCCTAAGTCAGAACAAGCCACCTTGATCTTCTCTGCAAAGTGATGCCAAGTGCAGACTTGTCTCATGTCCTGTCAGCTGATCATAGAATAGTGGAGTGGTTTGGGTTGGAAGGGACCCTAAAGACCATCTCGTTCCAACCCTCCTGCCACGGGCAGGGACACCTTCAGCTAGACCATGAACTTGATGCTCATGGTCCTGAATTCCCTTTACCACTGAGTGTAAGGAATTAGTCAGGCATTAGTGTAGCTGGTGGACGTTGGAGAAGTGGTGCCTGCAAGGCACAGTTCAGATAACTTAAGATGTGACTGGTCTGCTGACTGGTTTTGAGTTTGCTGTCTGTAGAGACAGACTTGGACAGAGCCATTTCTAGTTTATAGCACATTCAGGTGGGGTAGAAGGTATAAAGAGCTGATCAAAAATCCCCAGTGTTTGCCCTGAATAGGCAACAGATTCTGCAATTATATTTGCATTAAGCACTTGCACAACTGTCCCACTTTCTGAGGGGAATGAATAGTAAGGGTAGTCAGCTCTTACCATTTCCAAGATACATCAGGTCAAAATGGAAAGTTGCCAAGAGATGTTTTAGTTTAGTTTTCTGACCTTGGAATGGTGAATTTGCTGCCCACCAAAAAAAAAACCCAAACCAAAATCCCCACAAACCTCATCCTTCTACCATTAATATGGGGGTAAAAGGACCAAAGTGTCTTCTCCCACTTCATCCTCAAACATTCTAGTCACCCTTATTTCAACAAGTCAGCACAGTAAATTCTCCAATTGATAAAGAAAAAATAAAGACAGGAAATACTTCAATAAAATATGAGTTATTACTAAGATGTATCTATTTTAAAAATTTCACTGACCTCCAAGTGGGTTGGCATAATGGAGACCAGAAAATGAATCTTTTACTAATAATGAGGACCCTTTATACTGAAATCTCTCACACAGATCAGTATAATGGAACCAGTGAAAATTTTGCTTAAAACATGATTTGATAAAAATGCGAGTTTCTTTAATTTTTCTTTTTTTTTTTTTCATTTTTCCTGGAAAAAACAATTTGACATAGCTACTGAATGGAATAATTTTCTAAATGGAGAAAGCATTTCATTCAGTCTCTATCAGAAGATGCAACTGGAGATTTCAGAATGTGAGCAAAGTATTAAAGGAGAAGGAAAGAGAATAAAGCCAATATTTTTGTCACAATTCACAGTGACAATAGAAAAAGATGTTATGGAAAGTATATGTAAAATTATTTGAAAATTAAGCCCATATAACAATGGTTCTGAAAGAAACATGAACTAAAAATTACAATGAAGAAAAAGGGAGGATAAAATGCAACCCTTATGCATGGAAACAAGAACAAGGGTTCAATCAGCTCATGCAAATGCAAATCAAGACATTTAACATTTTGAAGAAGAGCAATATAATGCAGCAGGAAGAATTTGTAGACAAGAACACGTTCCAGGGACCTGATGGATTCCACCTGAAAAGCAATTCACTTATGCTAACCTCAAAAGAAATATTTAGAATGAGTCATAGCTCCATCTGGCTTCTCTGCATACAGAGCAGGTATTGGTAACCATGAACTTTTAATCTCAAAATATCAAGAGAACAAACCCCTCTCAGAGTTATTCTGGGTATGCCCACAAGAAGAAAACCCTGTTGCTAACAGAGGAAATACTTCTTCTGGTTGCAATCATGCCCCATGGAATTCAGATCTCAGAAATTTAAGCCTTAAAAGTGTAAGTTCTGTGCTGCCAGAATAAAACCAGAATCAAAAGTTTCTTATGGCTGAGAAGAAGAAATTGGATAGGACTGTCATTTTGTATTGTAGCCAAATATAAGAATAAGACTAGGGGACAAAGTGGCTGATTAGAACAAATTCCCAGGATCTTCCATATGTTTACCCTGCTAGTTATTGATAAACCAACACACAGCTAGGAAAGTTTCATATGTCAGAGTCCATACTGAGTCCATACTTTTTGCCTTGTGAAAAAAGATGAGATGATCACATGTCTCACTAGATAAATTGCCATTAATGCCCAAACAGGATATGATGCATTTTATATATTTGAATGAACAACTCTTAACTTCTCCCTATGCCTTCCAAAACTAATAGTGCTGTAAATCTTGCCTGCTTCTGGGCTGACTCATGCACAAGGCAGACTTGAGGACACATTTTGGTCCTGATTAACCTCACACTAAACTGTCATCTTAAGGAACCCCATCAGGCAGCTATAAATATTATAATGATTTTAACATAAATGATGTTTTTCTTCCAGGAAAGGCATGTGCTTTTTAATTCCATGTCATCAGATCACTGCGAATGCAAGATATCTGGTTTCCAATTAGATTTTTTTTTCTCCTTATTGCTCATTTCCAGGTCTATGGAGACAAGGCAAATTTCTGCCCTATTTCTCATGTACTTATGCTTCCTGCTTACATATTCTTATGTATTCTTTACATTTTTATGAAGTCAGGTCATGTCTTTCAGATAGGTTTGGTAAAAAAGATCATTTACAAGTCTTTCCAATTCTTTTAAGAAGAGAATGTTCCACAAGAAAATGGCAGTTTCCATGGAACTTTATTTGAGAAAAGTTTTTCAGGCTGAGACTTTTTTGTTGCTGTTGTGAAAATTTTAATTGCTTAGATAAATATTTTCATGCATAAAAACATATATACATGCTAATGCATTTATTTCATATCTATATGCATGGATACAAATATGACAATCTGTATTAACACAAGAATATAGAGGGAAAAGGGGATAAAGAAACCCAACTAATCATTACTTTGGTATTTTGTATCCTAACATTCTGGGCTATGAAAATGGCATTTCAAAACTTATTCTACATCAGACCTATCTATTTCAGGACAAATATCCATGGTAAAGTTCATCTTGGTTGGTACATTTTTTTAATCATTATTTCTTCATGTTAAATCATTAAAACCCTTGTTTTCATCTCAGTGCAGAAATGAATTTTTTTAATCACTAATTTTCATGAAAACAAAATTTTTTTTCTTTTATCTATTATTGAATAATTTTAGTGGATAGCATGCCAAACTTTTACCCCTTCCTCTGACATTCATACTCTTTATTCTCCTCTTGCTATTTTGTGTTATTCATTTTCATTTTCAGTCAACAGTGAGGAGTGTTACTTAAGCTACATATCATTTTGACAGTAAATTTACTTCAGTGCCTGGCTGTAAGAAATAAAAGGGAAATATGTAATGAAAAACAAACCAAAGATAATGAGGATCATTCAAATGGAAATAAGCCAAAGAACTTTCTTAATAAAATAAAAATAAAAAAAGGGCAACCTAATTTCTAGGTAAGCTAAAATTTGGCAAAACATATTTGTTGAAACCATACAAAAAAAAAAGTGGGATTTTTTTTCTGTGTGAGAAATTCCTGCCCTGTGAGGGAGTGAATCCATCTTGTTGCTACTTATGAGAATGCTCAGTCTTACAGGATTCACAGCAGCATGCAAAGATGTCAAGGTACTTGATGTCAGTGGGAGTAAACTAAACTAATTACTGCAAGCTTCATGTTCCCGTGCTTTGATTTTTTTATTAGCATGCATTAAACACCAGTTAAGCCACACACACACAGAGATCTCTAAGTGAGTGAACCAAGCACCTTGTCAGAAACATTTGGAACATGGCAGGCAAACCCAGCCTGGGGAGACCTTACCCCAGCCAGGCCTCTCAGCGGCATCATAGCACATTATCACAACACATATGATATTTAAAACTAATCCATCATCCTGGGCAATGCAAACTGAACAGGGAGAAGACATGAAGAAAGTAAAAACTCCATGCTCACTACAGAGTTATTGTATCAGTTTACAAATTAATGCACATGATTTGAGGGAGATTTAGAAGTCCAAAGGTATTTGATTTAACGGCCCCTTAATACTGGAGAGTAGTGAGACTTAAAGCACAGACAGTCTGAAATCTTCATTTAGACAGCATTAAATACATGCAACTAAGTGCTATATTTAAGTATTATAGAAATATTTTAGCTCCTAGTGTCTCCTGGGGCTAGTAAAATTCTTATCTGCAAAATCACTGAGAACATTCAGTCAATTAAAGACAGATATGCAATCTCCAGCGATAACAGCTCCCTCTACTTATTTTCCAATTTTAGAGATTAAAGTTTCCCCTATGGAAAAAAAAAATTTCTCCTCATCAACCTCTTGATGAATAGGCACCTTCTCTATCCATTTTATGCTATTCATTTCTCCCATCAAGCGGATTCTGTCGAAACATGTTTTCATGTTGTTTCGAAATCAGCGTGCGGGCGTGGAATTAAAAAACCCCACATGCTGTTATTCTCACTGCTCTTTGATCACCTCTCTGTGGGCATTTTTCTAGGGTCACACAAAAGGTCTGACTTGGTGAGGATAAAAAAGAAATCCTAAAAAGGATGCTATTGTGGCAGAGAGCACAGGAAGCACCTGAGAGAACCAGCTTCGGTTCCCCCTTTATCACAAGCTGGCCATGTTCCTGTAGGCAAATCCTTTAAATGAGACATTCTAAAAGTGTTTTATTACCAACAAACGGGGACAGACACTCAAAAGTGCTTCATAAATGGGGGGCTGTAAACACACACACACACACAAAAATCCAAACTACAGGTCTTTTGTAACTTTGACTCTTTAAGTTCAATTTTTCAGTCTTCCCTCTTGAAATCAGTTGAGGATAACTGGGCTTAATGCAAAATCACACCCTGTTCCTTTGTTTTCAATATTTGTGAAATAAAGATAAGAAAATATATTCCCTTCAGATTTGTGCAAGGATGATATCATTAATACTAGGAAAGCTGTTTCAGATTTGTGGACCAAAAGCACCTATAGCTACTCTTAATTCAGGTACATACCCAAAACCAGCTGATTCCCTGAGCCTTCCACCTCTCTAAATGTCCTAGGCTGCCTATTTGAAGTCTGAATGTCTTTCAAGGCCTTTGACAGGGTTCCACACAACATCCTTGTAGCTAAATTGGAAAGATATGGGTTTGATTGATGGATTATTTGATGCATAGGGAATTGGCTAGATGGCCACATCCAAAGAGTTGCAGTCAATGGCTGAAGCAGAGCAGTGGCAAGTGGTGTCCCTCAGGGGTGAGGGACTGAGACCAGTAGTGTTCAACATCCTTATTAATGCCATGGGCAGTGGGACTGAGTGCATCCTCAGCCAGTTTGTGGATGACACCAAGCTGAGCAGTGCAGTGGATTCCCTAGAGGGAGCTGATGCCATCGAGAGGGACCTTGACAGGCTGGAGAAGCAGAGAAGTGTGAACACTGTGAAACTCAACAAGGCCAAGTGCAAGGTCCTGCACCTGGGCTGAGGCAATTACAAGTATCAGTATGGACTGGGTGATGAATAGATTAAGGACAGCCCCATGGAGAAGGAATTGGGGATATTGCAAGATGAAAACTGGACATGAGCTGACACCGTGCACTTGCAGCTCAGAAATCCAGTTGTGCCATGGGCAGTATGAAAACAAGCACAGCCAAAAGGTCAGCGGAGGTGTTTTCTTGAACAAAACCTTGCCTATTCTTCTAGAAAATCTATTCTAGATGTTCTGGGTTTGAAGGTTCACTTTTATTTTTAGAGGAAGGAGACATTTTCTACATGGAGGAGATACTGCTTATTTCAAATATCAGTTGTCTCATATGTAGGGAATTTGACCAGTACCAGAAAAAATAACATTACAACTCTGTTCTATAGTCATATCATTTTCATTATTTTTTACATACCATAATTATAAAGAAAAGAAAAATTTATCCTATAAAAAGCAAATCCCTATATTTCAGTGTTTATATCTGCTGAGTTTTGTGCTAAAGTGCTCTAAAAGATGGAATCCATAACTTATTTATTACTCTTCTCTCCACCTCTATGCCCTCATTTCTTGCCCTGTGACTGAAGCATGAACAAAACCACAACAAATTTGTGATAGTGAATATAGATCTTAAAACCCAGCTGAGGTTTCAGGTGGTTCATTAGGCCTTTCCTGACTGCTGAGTAATCCTTTGGTTAAAGACAGATCAATAAACTCCAGCATTACATCCACACTGTACAACCAGATGCTTCTGATGCTCTCTATTACAACAACCAAAACAATTCCAAAGTGATTCACTCTGCATTTTTCAATACATTTCTGCAAATCTTACAGGTCATTTTAGGTCATTGAACACATGCAACAGATTTCTTATGAGAAAACTGTGAATTTATAGAACCAACAGGCTGCTGGGCAAAGTTTAGAAGTTTAGTCTTTCCTACTATGCTAAAAAAGTCAGGTTTAAAAAAAAAATATTTAGTTGTGGAACAGTTGATTCCTTGCTGTGAAAAAATGCTCTTAGAGTAGTCGTTTGCTGTAGAACTGAATTCCTCCAAATGAGCAGTGCAAATGGAAATATTTTGTTATTCACCAAACCCAAACATAAAGCAAGGGAAGGAAAACACTCATTAAGCAAACTTTTTGATGCATACTCAAATGGGAAATTTCTCCTTTGTGCTTGCTGACCTTTAAACACAAGGAATTAGGACTTCTGTGTTGTCTGCTGCTGGGTCTGACACTCAGAAAAGGTGGATTTTTTTTGTTCCCAGATCTGCAGTACATCAGTTAAATCATTAAAAAACCCCATTATATTCTCCAAACCAGCACAGCACACTAATATTAGACTTCATTTTTGGAAAATAATAATGGAATAGTAAATATAGTTTAGTTATTAAATAGGGTTTGGTTGAGGGCCAGGAGGAGAAATTTACTTTACCTGTGGTAATTTAAAGACAACCAGATGAACAAAAAGAACAAACAAGAAACTCCAGCTTTAGTGACAGGTTTATACTATGAAAGATCAAAATTAGTAAGATCAATATATACTATTAATATAATTATGATAATGATTATGATAATGATAATAAAAACAAAACAAAAAATTTTATACAAATATAGAATATGTGATTATATATTGTATATTGTATTATATAATTTAATATTATTAAGTATTAATATGGTGTTAATATTATATTATATTATATTATTATAGTCTATTTTATATTAATATTCTATATTATTATAATCATCATCATTATCATTATTTCTATTAATTAATCCATCCAACTAGTGCCAACAAATGATACAAGTTTTTCCACCACCTGCAAACCACAAAGGTTGGTTTGTTAATTAAGAGCACCAAAGGGCTTTTTATATCTTTTTAATTTTAATACTTCAATCGAGACAGTGCAGCTCTGCCCTGATCACAAAGCATTTTGTGTAGCAGTATGTCTCAATATTTCTGTTTCTTCATAGAGAATTTATTAAGGTGCGGTGTTTTTTTTGTTGCTGGACCTTGTTTCACAGAAACACAGCAAAGAGCAATAAGCTGCATACTGGAAACCTGAGAGCAGATTATACTGCATCCAACTTTGGCCATTCAATCAAATCCTAACATGATTTGTATGGTCCTTCAAAGAGTTTTAGAAAGAGCAATTCCAATATGAAAAGACTTTAGTTTGTTTGTTTCTCTGATTTAAAAAAAAAAAAATGGTGAAAGGCTTAGATGTGTTGCAGTGATAAAACAAAAATATCAGCTTTGTTATGGATGCTTTCTGATATTCCCTCTCTGTTTTCCTATTCTACACCAATTTTGTTGATAAAAATGGATGTTATTGTTTTTCAACAATTGTATCTAGTTCAACATATTTTCCCCTGCCCTAGGGAAGACACATCTCAATATACCATTCATCTAGAAACAGCACTGGTTGGCCTTATACAGCACTGTACATGAAATTTTCAGTTCCTTTCATCCAGCTGCAAGGAATTATCCATTCAGACCCATGAAATTAAAGGGAAATGCACTTGAAAAAAAAATAATGGTGGAGCAAGGCCCCAAAAATAGACTTGGGAAATGATTTATGCAACCAGTTTTAGAGTAAGTGTCCTTCATTTAGAACTAGACACTAATCTGGCTGTCAAGGTGGGATGCAGCCTCCTCTGTGCTAACACACTTTAGTAACCACTATGATGATAATTAAAACAGACTGAAGCAGTAAACTGTATAAATAAAAGGAAAACAACATCTAAGTTCATAATATTTCCTTATTTTATTGTGATTTTGACACAAATGAAGACGAGATATATTTTATTCATTTTCTATTTTCACTTCAGGCTTTACTTTATGGCCCTTAGGGACACAGGAGTGTGCATGTAAAGAAGTCTATAAATTAAAACAAACTGTGTTTATGGTAATACTACCACATCTTTACAATGTGTTAACTTAATGTGAGCAAACTACAGTTTTCATGGCAGTTCATTTGCATTTCCTTCCCTGCAGTTTCCCAGATATTTTGAGATATCAGTACTTTGCTTCCCAAAACTGCTCTAGTGAAAGGAAAATTAAAAAAAAAGGAACAACAACGTACTCTAAGTGCTCTCAACTCAATGATTTCCCTCTAATAATTTTCATAGAATCATGAAATCATAGAGGGGTTTGGGTTGAAAGAGACCTTAAAGATCACCTTGTTCCAACTCCCCTGCCGTGGGCAGGGACACCTTCCACTATTTTTTACCATTAAGATACAGTTCTTCCGTGCCAACAGGTGGAGATGGAGAGTCTGAATCTATCTGAAA
Organism: Platyrinchus mystaceus; assembly: GCA_035041135.1. Taxonomy (NCBI): domain Eukaryota; kingdom Metazoa; phylum Chordata; class Aves; order Passeriformes; family Tyrannidae; genus Platyrinchus; species Platyrinchus mystaceus. The sequence continues at coordinate 69,875,405 of JAWWLV010000144.1, forward strand.
CCTGCTGTTCATGGATTATCAAGACAGTTGGATTATGAGGAAAAGCCCTGGGTTTGGGTGCTCATTCATAAAATTATAATATTTTGAACTTCAGATGTTAAAAGTTATAATTTCACATCCTTAACAACCATAGAGTGCTCAATCTTCAAAGAGCAAAACCATCTGGTAAGAAAAATTGGAAAAAATATATTTTTTTCCCTTTCTCGAGAACTAATCTTAGACTCTGTATCAAGGACGAGGACAGAAAGATTTTCTTTGGGGGTTTTGGTTTGTTTGTTTTAATGAGTGACTGGGACCAGAATTTCACACTTCAATAGGTACCAACCTATCAGTCCAGGTCTTTATTCTGTACCTGCCTTTGCTCTCCTTAGCACTTGAGCAATTCTTTTCTAAAACAGTTAACTGCAGGGGACAAAAGTGTCACCAGAAGTTGTTCAGTAAAAGATGCTAGAGATAGTCCTTCACCCCCAAAAATGTATAGTTTCATCCAAATGTATATGAGTGATGCTCTGAACATCATGAAATTGGTGGTTATCACTCATGGCAGAGGGAGAAGGGTATGATCCTGTAGCTGCTGCTGCTTCAAGTCATGCTATCCAGTGGAGTATCCAAAAATGTAATATGTAGAATCATAGAATACCCTGACTTGGAAGGGACCCACAAAGATCATCCTGTACAATTCCTGACCCTGCACAGGACCGTCCCGAAGAATCCCACCCTGTGCCTGAGAGCGTTGTCCAAATGTTTCTTGACCTTTGTCAGGCTTGGGGCCATGATCACTTCCCTAGGGAGCCTGTTCCAGCCCCCAGACACCCTCTGGGTGAAGAACCATTCCCTAATATCCAACCTAAACCTCCCCTGACACATCTTCAGTCCCTTCCCTCGGGTCCCATCACTGGTCACAGAGAAGAGATCAGTGCCTGCCTCTCTGCTGCCTCTCATGAGAAACCTGCAGACCACAATCAGGTTTCCTTTCTCCTTTTCCTAAAAAGGACTAAAAGTGTGTCTGTCTGTACAGGCACATGTACACTGTTCACACACACACACACACATATGTACACATGTGCATATGTAGTATGTCCTACATAAGAAAAACTGGAAAGAAAATGAACAAAGATACTAACACCCAACTGTTTCTTTAATAGGTGCATTTCTCTTTCCTGAAATACTCTCAAATTTTCATAGGCATATTTCCATGTCAGAAATATTGCTATTATGCCTCATTCCTCCTATAGAGATGATGGGAAGAAAAGTAAATGTTTCATCTCCATATTATGCACAAATTAATTGAGTGTAAGAAAGTTCTATTGAATCTAGCTAAAAATACCCTGCTTTCAGTTGTCATCCTCAAGTCATATGCTTTTTAGGTTCTCATGCAAGTGCATGAGATTAGTATACACCCCATTTAATCTGATCATGATTGCCTGCTATTTTAATTAACCTTTATTGGCATATCTATATTGCCAAGAAAATATACTTTGAGAAGCCCCATTAATAACAGTATTATTTGTTCAGGGTCTTTTTTCAGCTTCACCCATCAAATTCTTTAGACAGGTAATAAATCTGTGCAGCCTAGGGTTATTGGTAGGCTGTTTGTTTTGTTATTTTTTTTTTTTAACAACACATTTAAAAGTTAATATTCTGAGAAAATGATACTTAAGAAAATAATTTCTTCCCTACCTTACAGAGAGGAAAAATGAGGCAGAGGTTATATGGCTTGTCCTTCTCTAGTCAACACTGGGCTCAGTCTGGGTAATACGACAGATAACCCAGATAATTCAAATGTTTAATATCAATAAACAATGATCATACCTTCCCCACTTTAATCCTTCCTTGATTATGGGTCATACAGGCTGGGGCCAAGGAGATGGTTCAAATCTCTTGTTTTTGCCCAGGACCACGACCCAATTTGGGGCAGTCATTGAAGCACTGTGTGGCAATGGAGAATTTATTTCCTTGAGTGGCACCTCTACAGCTAATCACCACTGACCTGAAGACTTGTCACCAGGAAAAAGATAAGGACTGAACCTTGGCTGATCAGCTAATCCTTCCTTCTCTCCTAAGGCAGGCTTCCATCCTGAGCCTGCCTGCATTTTCTAACCCACAAAATGAGTTCCTGAAGGCTGTGTTTTGGTATATTTTCCAAGGTCTTCCAAAAATCAGATGTTTTCTTTTTTTCTGCTATTTTTGTTCTCTGGCATTAGACTCTAACTCCATATGTTGCCTCCTTCTACTATGAAGTTATTAAAGAAATCTCAGCAGAACATCCCCCCACTTTTAATTGGATCTCTTCCACTTTGGCTGGGAAGACAGAGCCCTTTAGATGATATGTGGCTGATTAGTTGTTCTCAAAGGAGTTTGAATGAGCCATCTTTACTATCACCTTGTTCTGCATAAGCACAGACATCTCAGCAAGAGCAGCATTTGCTGCTCTGCATCCACCATGGATTGCACATGTTAAAGGATTACCCTGATTTCACTTCTTTATTTTTTTTTTTAATTTTTGATAAACCTAGCAAAATGTATGTGTCGAATTACAATTTTCCTTTTGCTGCCATTTGAATCATAAACACAACCCTCTCTGCAAGTGAAAATCACAGCTCTGGCCTTATGGGCTACTCCTGAAACAGCCTTGTGAATGAGAAATCACAGCACATCATAAATCCTCTCCAATATTGAAACTCATGCAGAGATAACAAGGCGAGAATGAGTCCTGTTTGTTCTCAGTTATGCTATCACATTTGTGGCTGTTTACCCCTAGAAAAACAGGCAAAATATTTTGTATTTCAACCATGATCTGCAAGCAGAAAAAGAAGGCATAATTTAAGGACAAAAATACCACAGTTACCCCCTTAGTATTCCGTGGGGTTTTGAATAATGTTACTTATGAACCCCTGTAATTTTATTTAGCATGAGACAAGACATGAGGTAAAGTAAAATTTCAAATGGGAGTGAGAGTAAAGTTTTCCCTAGCTGGAAATGTAGGGAGAATTGGAGATTACATGGTGGGAACTGAAGAGGAGAAGGAAGCAGTGAGAGTTACCTTTGAACATTTAGTGCTCTTAATTTGGACATTAAGAACCCTTTGGACACTTGGTGTTCTAAATTTGGACATTTAGAGTCCTTTGGACATTTAATATTCTAAATGTCTTTTGTCACAGTTATTTCTGTTTCATTGTTCGTGCTATGAGGGAAATCCAATAAATACTGATTGGAAGGTATCACTTGGTCCAGAAGAAATTTGAATACCAAATCAGGAGAAGTTCACTGACAAAGCATGAAATAACCCTAAATTTTTTCCTCTGTATAAATTAGGTGTTGTGTGTTACATAAGAGGAAAAGCAATGTTATCCTAATGATAAACAGTAAGTTTATTAGAATAAATGAAACTATATTCCTGCCTGAAGTAGCTCTTCTTTCCCCTGCTCACTGTCATGCTTATGGCTAAAACTATCCTCAGTTGACCTCTGGACACCACCTACAGCTTTAAAGAAGCTGTGTATGTTTTATTTCACATGCTTCTCTTTGCTACAGTTAAATACACAGAGAAAAGAAACTACCCATGTAAACTCATTATCCTTCAGAGGGAATTAATTCAGAGGAGTATTGTTAGGGATCTTCTGTTCCTTAACTCTGAGGTTTTCCAAGTACAGCCTGCCCCTGCCAAGGAGGGGTGTCAGGAAAATGCAATGGGACCTATGTGGTTCACTCAGTGTGCTATGATAAGGAAGTAGCTCATCTGATATGAAAGACTCCTGCCTTCTCCCCTCGAAACTGTGCCTATATGACCATAAATTACTACTAGAAAGGGTGCTAGGAGATGACTCAAGTGCAAGTGGGTATTTCATGAATTCTGTAGCACCAAATAAAAGTAATTTGTGTTCTTTCAGAGCAGCTTTTGTGGAGCTTGTAGCATCATATTTCCCATTTTGCAGACAGAGAAAATGGTTTACAGGCAGTGAATGATTTGTGAAAGATCAAACAATGTATAAAAAGTTAAGCCAGGAACAGAATCCAGAATGTTTCATTGCCATATCTGGGCAGTACAGAATATGTATTTGGTATATGTGTATTTGAGTGGGATGATTATCAAGACCACAGAAGAAGCCAAAAGCTCACAAACTGGGTCATACATCTAATTCTCTTCTTTGAAAGTGTGACTCTGCAGTCTTCTAGTGTTAGAAGAGGCCCAGATTGAGTGTGACACTGGATCTGAAGCTCTTTAACAGGGTACTGCATGAAACTCAGATAATTACCCACACTGCAGTGCTGAGTAAATAGCTTGTTGTTGAACTTCTGTCTACATCCTTAATTCCAGCAGAGAAAACATTTTTCATTAGACAAGGCCAGAAGGACCATTTCTTAACAGCAAGGACAGTTGAAGAGTTTCCTGGATGGACCATTACTCAGTTGAAGGATAGATGTTCATTTGCTCCATTCTCTCTGCTTTCTCCTGCCATTTATTGTTTAATTTTTTGCCAAAGACTGATTAACTTTTATGTGTCTGAGGAGTGATAGATGGTGATGCCAAGATAAAAACAGTTTCAGAAAAGCTTGCTCACAACATGCAGTGTCCTACTTCATGGATAATTATTGGCCCCATACCAGTAGGCTCACATATAGCAGCCTGAATTTCCCTTTTTTCTATTCTAACAGTGACCTTAAGAAAGATTTGCTGAAGGATTGTTTTATTTCTCTTCATGCAGACCTCTAATTTATTGTTTAAGTAGACAAATAGAGAATAGGGCTGAACAACATTTTTTAGCAATTAGAAGTGGAAGAGAAGGGTATCTCAGTCCACAGGGAATCATTTCCCTTGTACTAAACAAACACACAAAATACTCATATTTAATAAACATTCAGTAATGTTATACAAACTAGAAATCAGAATAATCAGAAATTCAGGTTGATTTTCTTCAATATTATATATATATTATTCTATATTATATATTTTTATTAGACAAAATAGGATAGCAACTGATACAAAGGAAAATCCCTAACAAGGGTCTGTTCTCGGAGAAAAAAAGATGTCTCTACATATACATATATATTTAAACATACAGGAATATATATATATATAAAAAACACAACACAAACCAGCCAGGAGTAGTTCAAGCAGAGCATAGCTGAGATCTCAGCAGTTAAGCAGGACCAGCTCCGACAAATAATTGGACTGGGCACAGAACTAAAATTATGTAGCCTTGGGCAAGGCATGATTGAAGCTTTCATTGAACTGACCACTGGAAACCCGTTGTTATGTTGATTTTCACAGCAGATGCTTGGCAGAAGCATTAAGATGGGACAAAACCATTCCATAGTACTGTTACTGTGTGTTACAGGAAAGAAGATACTGCCACATTGAAACTGCATTTTCATTCCCATCAGTTTTCCTCTGTGGTTGAGGAATGGGGTTTTGCCTGGCAGCAGGAGCCAGGCAGGTATCCTTCCTTTCTGAGAGCCCCCACGGGTGTGGTGATGGGAAGGAACTTGCCCACTGCCGTGTTCTGAGTCACTGCCCAGGCTGTGCTGGGAGCCTGGGGCTGATTTCACTCTAAAAGTCTGCATGAGACCTTTTGCTAATTCCACAGTGCAGCACTCAGTTTGGTTTAGGATTATTCAAAGAACTGATTTTAGTTCAAATGCCACAGAGAAGGGCAGGAGTGGCACAGAAAGAAATTACTGTTTTTCATATTTTCCATGCACGCTCATAAATTATTTTAATTAAATCCAGATAAACTCCCAAACACAAGTGTTGTGCTTCAAAACCTTTTATTTCAGAAGTGGTGACATGAATCCCTTTGATTTCCTCATCTCCTCCCCTTCCTCTGCTACCAAGCTGAAACAATTAGATTAATTCACCATGAATTTGTGATTAGTTTTGCTAATTCTGAAACCACATTACTTTTTTTTT
>JAWWLV010000144.1:69881415-69908619 GCA_035041135.1 Platyrinchus mystaceus
CTGGAAGTCTTGGGGCATCATGTTAAACTTATCACAGGTGTCTTCAGGGTAACAAGTTCCCCTAGTTATCATATTGTCTACATGTCATAACAACGTAAAATGTTTCTCTGTGAGGAACTTCTTGATCTTCTTGACATAACACAGAATATTGTACCTTTTATTTTGGCCTAAAGTTGATGCCAAACTCTAAAAAAATCTTCTGTTATACCAAAGTTATCATGGTTATCACATCAAGACATACAGCCCACAGAAAAATCATCCCTTCCTTAGACCACCACACTCAGTGGCCTAATAAAATGTTTTCTGTGATCTCCATTCTTCCAACCTGAAAAAAAAAAATGGTGAAAAAAATCATAAGCTTTTCATGAAAAGCTCCCTTTTATCTGGGGTCCACCATTATTTCATATGTGGAAGAAATCTCTGGGACTCTTCTGTATCCTGCAGAACCTGTGGAGCTGCTGTGGACATGTGCAAGAGCAAAATGGACTGGATGACCTTTAAAGGTCCCTTCCAACCCACACTATTCTGGGATTCTGTGGTGAGTTGTCCTTGTGCTGGGGAGGAGCAGGGCAAGATGACAACCTGTGTTGTGGGATCACACAGACATAGTTTATAATGATCCACACCTTGGAACCCACTGGTACAAATCTCTGTTCTCTTCCTAGTTATCCTGACCTATAGCAGATTGGGGAGCAACTGGGAAAATGGAGGGCTGGGAAGTGAGTGTTAGTACTTCAGTGTGGGCAATCACAGTTTGAGTGTTCAAATTCCCCTTTTATTTAGCAATACAGAACAACCTTCAGTGGTTGAGAATTACAGTAATAGCTGAAAAACTCCTTCTGATCATGGCAAGCAGGACAAGTCAGTAAGTTTGGATAAGAGTATGGAATTCTGGACTAGTATTGCAAAAACAAAGACTACTGTTACTTGAAAGCAGAACAAAATCATGTATTCTTTTATGGTAAACTCTTTCCCAGCAAAAAATTATTTCCCACCCAGCCCTAGGAAGAGATTTGTTTCCTATGTATAAACTTGACCCTCCTGGACCCTGCAGCTCAGACAGCAAGGGCCCTTTGCCCTCTGCCTGCAGAAGTGGAGGCAAAGTGGTAAAAAAACCAGTAAGTTAATATGGCATTGGGTTTTCTCAAGTGCCAGCCACTTCTCTCAACTCCCAAAAAGAACGCAAGCCCAGAAAAGATTGTAGGAATGTAAAAATTTCCAATTACTTTTTTTCCCCAAAGAGCCCAGAGGATTTATCTGGGGCCACAGTGAATTGCACAAGTGGAGCTTTTCAGCCCTGCTAATGCTGACTCTTTATTGTGTTTGAAGCTGAAGAGGTTGGCTCCATTTCACCTGGCTGTGAAATAATTTAGCACTCAGTCCTTGTTGCTTTCTAGTAGTGCGGATTCTGAATCTGGAAGAGCACCAAGGTTTAAGGAAAGAATAAGGAAACAAATGGTAACCTGAAGGGACTCTAGACATGAAAAGCTATTTTCTGTACAATATCATATTGTTATTACTGTCAATATTTGTGGCTATCACAATGCCTGGAAATCCTAGTCCTGGACTATGATCATAGTACACTAAACACCAGTTTCTACAATAAAAAAGGTAAAAGGTGACTAACTTCTCTATTTTATTCCTTAGGGATCATCTTCTTTCTGTCCATGAAGTCAACTAATAATGACAAACCACCAGCATCTTTATTTGGGATGGATGGACTACTGAACCTTGTTTCCATTGTCAGGAGCTCTGGGAAATCTATTTTCATGGCAATGCAGTGACACCCCAAGTCAAATTTGGGTTCTCTGTGCTCCTGCTGCCTTGGAGATTTCAGCTTTATAGATCAGGAAACCGAAATATAGAAAGGAATTGCTTGTCCAAGGTTACAGGGCAGGTTGTGGCAGAAACAGGAATAGAAACTGTGGCTGGCAAAACACACCACTTTTTCTAATTAACAGACCAAAGTATCTTTTCATTCTCCAGCTTCCTCTAATGTATCTAGGCAATTACAGAGCAAATTCAAGATTCTTTGTTTTCTTTTTCCGAATTCAAAAGAAAAGACAACTTTGCCTAGATGTCACTGTTAGTTAAAGAAAATATTTTGAATTTAAGGAGGAATCAAAACAGTTCCATTTAATTACTGCTGTAATTTTGCTTGCTTAGTGCAGAAAAGCAGTTTTATCAAGTTGACATGGAAGAGCTTTATACACCTAATTGTTATCCTTGGAATAAAAAAATATATCACTTAGAAATTAAACAGAAAGAAATGCTCTGAATTCTTAAAATTGTGCAGAAGCTTGATATATAATGGAAAATAATGAATTGTTTCTAGATTACAATAATGGTGTTCCTGCTTTTCCATGCTAATGAATACTGATAGAAGAGTATGTCATCAAAGTGTAATCAAATCTAGCTTGTTTTGTAAATGATTAACAGGGACAGAAGCAGAACTTGGGCTTTTTCAATCTCACACTAATACTTCAGTGAGACACTGAAGTGCTCTGCATTAACAAAGCTCAGAAGTTATATAAATGCAAATATAAAATACATCCCTCGTTTCATTACATTAATAGCAGATCAATACACGGGCACAAAAGAAAAAGAGGGTGTCAGCTGAAGTGGACTGTCTCAAATGAACACAGTAGGATGGGAAATACAAACTGCATAATGTATTTATGCCACCTGAGTAATGTTTAACACGCCGTGGGTAGGGGATGATCGACTGAACAGCGACGTACGAAACGCACCGGCTGATCAGAACCCTCATTAGCTGCAAACTGAAGTGCACTGGTGATGGAAATCAATACCACCTCAGCATCAGGATAAAGGCAGAGAACCTTCATCTGCAAACCCTCATTCGTGGCAATTGAGGTTTCTCCTGCAGTTTGTCCCTATTCAAGTAAAACGGACTGACATCACAGTAAAGATTTATAGGGTGAGATCCACAACAAAGTTTTCATTCTCCTTTTACCCATAATGAAGAGTATTGAGTCTCAAGGAGTGACTAAAGCAAACTGAGCAGGTTATATCAAGAGGACAGTTCATTTTCCCTTATTAAATGGAAAGAACGAAATGTAAAAAGGACCATGAGAGTTAAGGAACAAAACTGGTCAATCAGTTTGATAGAGTTTTGCCTGGGCAGGCCTAAATGAGAAGCACTAACAGGAAAAGGTGAGCACATTTTCGTGGAGGTATCTTGCTCTACTAATACAGACAAATGGGATTTCCAAAGACTGACTTCTGTAAAATTGTCAAGGACAAAACCACCCAAGTATTTCACAAAAGTGCTTCACACTGCTGCCAGGAGACTCCAATGTATAACTGATCTTTACGAGCTTGAACTCTTATCAGTGAACACCTGTAATGAAATAAACTATTTATTCTAGATCTTGGGGGAGGTGGGGAGGGGAACTGTAGTCCTCCTGTTTCACTTTAAGAACTATACCTGTTGGAGTGGTATTTATCAAGAGTTCATCACAATATTTTGGGACATGATAACTCTAAAATAAAAGCAAGTTCTTTTTTTTTTTTTTTTGTTAAAGCCTAGCAAAAAAAAAAAAAAGGGTATTCTTCCTGTCTACTTCTCAATGCTGGTATTTGATACAGGACTCTGCCTCTTTTGTTCCATTTAGGATCAAAGCAAAGCCAGCACCTTTATGTTTTCTACAAGTTGAAACTCCTTTATTAGTCACCTCAGAAACACGTACCTGGAAAACAAACTGATCTGAGCTTATAGAATGATTTTAATTTTGATCTTTCAGAATAATAAAATATTCAAAAAAAGGGTAGACTTATGTCACTGGTTTTTTTCTTCATCTGCTGCAGAAGTTTAGAATGAACGGGAGGGAATACTGCAAAGCAATATAGTGAGTTTTGTGCTGCCACCTCCTTCACTTTCCATCTTCAAGAATCTTCTATAGACTAAAAAAGAAGACTCATGATAGAAATTAATGCCATCCCTCACACCCTGATGGTGCTGCTTTGAAACATAAAGAATTTATTACCGTATTTTATATTAAGTTCTGAACCTCTGTATGGAAAGCTACAGAACAGCCAAAACTTATTTTGACTTATCACTGACCCACAGTGAGTAAGAATTAGAATTACAGAAGCAGAGGTAAAATGACTTAACATCTGTTTGAAATGTCCTGTACTTCAGAGACCAATGCTTGCCCTGTATCATATTTTTACTCTGGATTAGAGGATTTATTGGTTGTATTAGTCATTATTTCTTCTTGGTCACACTGCGTTTTTTAAATAGCAGACCACTGAGCAGCCAGTCCTCACTAGGCCATGGTATTAAAAATCTTAATTCTTCCCTCATGATGCATAATTAAAAGATGACCCATCGATAGTAACCTCCATTGTATTTTAAATAATTTTTTGTTAACTACCTTTGATTTTGAAGTTGGATTGATTTTAATCATTATGTTGGCTTAACATTAATGAAGTTATTTCTCCTAGTTTATTTTATTTCTCATAGGCCATTTCTGAAGGAAAAGGCAGATGTGTCCTTAGAAGTTCTAATCTATCTGATACCTCAGTTCAAAATCAATCACTTTTCAGTTCTGTATTTTTTATTTCACTTAGAATATTCACAAGGTCATATTTCCAATATTTAGGGTAGATGCTGTCTTTCTCCTACCTTACACTAAGAAGTTCTCATTTCGGGGGGCATCCTAAACTTAAGTGTACCAAAAGACATGAGGTATTACAAAGGATTGAGAAATCAGGAGAGTCCAAGACATATGAGACCAAAGGTATAAATCTATTATTATGCTGTTTGCAAATGGAGTGGAATACTGGATGCTTAGGGAGTGAGAATAAGAATTTGGGTACCCATAGTATGAATATTCAGAATTATGATACCTAAATTCTAGTCCATGTAGAGGAATCAATGACAGACATCTCTCTTTTACAAGGAAAGGAAATGAAGAACCACCAGAAAACCTTTCTAAGGCAGCAAACAGGCAAGAAAAAGCTTATGAGAAGCATGACCTGGTACAAAGCAGTATTTCATAGAGTTATAGAATCATAGAATGGCCTGGGTTGGAAGGGACCTCATTCCAACTCCTCTGCCACGGGCAGGGACACCTTTCACTAGAACAGACTGTTCAGGGCTCTATCCAACCTGACCTTGAACACTTCCAGGGATGGGGCAGCCACAGTTTCTCTGGAAACCTGTGCCAGGGCTTCACCACCCTCACAGGGAAGTATTTGTTCCTAATATCTAATCTAAACCTACTCTTTGTCAGTGTGAAGCCATTCCCTACTGTTCTGTCACTACAGGTTTTATTTGAGGCAGAACCTGATCTGCCATTTCCATCCAATGAGGATTCAAAACCCTGTCAGCTTTTCTGAGCAATGCCTACAATGCTTGGGTCAAAATCCAAGTGGAGACATGGAAGTCTCTTTCGTTTCCAAGGAGTCACAGAATAGATGAGATTGGAAGGGACATCTGGAAGTCATCTTGTCTCAGTGCCAGAGAACACCTCCAGTGTCCAGAGGTGGTTCTGGGGTCATGAAGACAACATGAAAGTGAAGCATCCCATTTTTTTTCACTGCCTATTGGAGAATAAGAACTGCAGCTCCCACCTGTGGGAGAGAATTTCGGTCACCAGCTCAGAGGTGATTGGCACTGGAGGTGGAATAATCTTGTTTTAATAGCACAGGTACAATGCCTAGGCCAAAAAGGAGAAAAGAAAGAAGGAAGAAGGAGAAAATATAACTGTACGCAAATGTGATCCAGATTCTTAAACTCCACAATTGCAAAACTGCCTTTGGACAGGGGATTTCCACGTTGCAGTTCACAGTCCATAAGTCCATAAGCTGTCTGTGCATTTTAGACATCCATTACCCATTCTAACTACGTACAAAACCTTGTAAACTCCTGTGTCCTCATCCTACATTAGCCACTGAGCTGTGGAGACACATTACAGAGGGCTCTTTTTACTCCTTTCCTTGCCAAGGATCCACAAAGCCTATAGAAAAGAGGAAATACTCAACAGAGTGCAAATGTTTAAGCTATTCCCCCTTTTACTTTGAGTGGGAATAAAGCACTTAACTTGTGATATCTGAAGAGACAGTGAAGTTCCTATTTATATATTGCTAAAATATATATATTTATGCCTTAAGATACCTGACTTCCTTTGAGGATATAACTTTCCTGCTTTTTGCAAGATAGGGGTCTGTAAGGATGTCAAAAGATCAGGTGAAAAATCCCATGCCTTGCTAAAATAAGTATTATACTACATAATATTACACTATTCTAGTTCATCATGAACTGCCAAAAAAGTGGCAGTTTCAGATTGCAGAAACAATATCTTTGTTCTCTAATTTTTGAAACTGAAGAACAGCTTGATATATAACTGGAAGCTGGAAGAAAAAGATTTAATGCAAATTCTGTGTTAGCTTTGTATGAGCTGGAAATGCTCTGGGGAAAAAAAAAAAATGTCTGATATTGTAGCACAATAAGAAGTTTCTCATTTTGAATACTTTTGGCAACACTTCTAATCTCTGATAAGAAAATATTTGTTAGAAATCCCGGCATCCCATCAGAATATTTGTCAGTGTGAAGTTGAGAGTGTGAGTATTTTTAACTGGATGATTTTTGTGTTATACAGAACTGTGAAAATGAAAAGATACACTCGTGTTACTTAGACATAAATGATTTGAGGGTTCCTCCTTTCACAGATGCTTTGCAGGAGAGGCAGTAGAATTTTTACTTGTATGCTGAGGGGAATCACTCAAGAAAATTTACCTAACAGCCTCAGGAAATGCACAATTTAGTGTTCATTTTTTTGATGGGAGGGGATGGATTCTTGTCCAAATAACACTGTTGCTTTTTCAAAAAGTGATTTGTTTTCCTTCAACTTCCAAGATGCTTTAAAATAAAATAAAAAAAAAAATAAGAGAAATGTCTGATAAAGTCAGTTTCTGGTCCAGGTTATAATGAGAATATTAGAGTTTTGATTAATTTATTTCTTATGAATTACTAATGGACTGCTTAATTAAAACCATCTTTTCATTGCCTTTGAGAAGTTGAATTCTGAGTTTTTAACCCAACAGTGGCATTTCTCTATGTTCACATATTTTTGTCTCAGTTTTTATTTGAATACAAATTATTAGACTTCTGTTAAAATAAATTTTTGAATGACCTAAGAAAATGTTTATTTAAAGCTTAATATTCTACTTATGTAGCTTAATCTAAAATTAAAAAACACATAAACATTATCAATCAGTCAGATTATAATATATTATATTTTAGCATTATAAAAATCTGTTACTAATACAGTTCCAACTGCTTTTCAGTAAAAAGTGGATTTTTAACTGTCAGTTTCACATTAAACTTTTTTTATTTTTTCAGAAAAGAAGAGAAATCTGAAAGATCAAGATTTTAGTTGCTTAATTTAGATATGTCACAATATGTAAAGATTAAATGATTTGACAGAAACTGTGCAAGGAAAGTGATTGTGACTTTAAGTAAAAAAAAAATTGTCTCAGATTTTCCTTTAATAGCTATAATTTAAAGTGTCAAATTCAAAGGAGTATGTATGCATAATGCAAGTTCATTAAAACATGAACATGCTCAAGTTTGGTCCAAATGCTGGCAAAATTTATTCTCAAATTTGAGATTAGATTATATTTAGTCAAGGATTTCTGTAAATCCCTTTATTAATCTCATAATGGAAGGGGTTGATTTCACAATTCAGAGTATGGGCACAAAATGCAGGGAAGGTCATTCTTTTCTCTAGTGACTTGTTTGTATCTGTGGTGTTTTCATCTATTTCCGCACTACACCTACTGGTCCTGACCACTTTATCCATGAGGAAGTTCTAAACAATGGTCTGTAATTTCAAGACCATTCACTGTGAAGAGATTTCCCAGCAGATGTTACAGATTCAGCTGAGATCTGTAGGTCATGACCACACTCTCCAATGTGTTCTCAAATCCAGAAAGCTTTTTTTTTGTGCAATGCTGACTCCAGGAAGACTTATCCACCTTCAGCTCCTGTGCTAGGCCTCCTTCCATCCGGCGTGGATTCGGTGGATGTACACTGGGCAGACTCTAAGAGTCACAAATCTTCATTTATGACCCACTTGGAGCCATTCTTGGTGAAAACAACTAAAATTTACCTCCAGCATCAAACTAATAACACGACAACAAAGATTTATGAAGACAAAGGTAAGAGATATGTGGGGAGGGGGCAGAAGAAAAGTAAAAGAACTAAGGATGCTTTATCTAATTATCGTCAGATCAAATCCAAAAGATCTCTCTTTCCCTGTTTGGGTCTGTCTGATGTACTGTTGACATTTGCTTTACTCCCCTGGCCAGTGACATGTTCCCTTGCCCATTCCCTATGCTCAGGTTGCTATATCAGGAAACAGGCTTTTCCTGGCAAAGCATTCTGGTTTTTATGTTCAATCCTTTTCTTAAATCTCCCCGGAGTTCCATTTAGATTAAAATCCTCCTTTCTCTCACCAAACACTATTGATCCTTAATTTATTTAGGAGGCAGTTTCAGCACTCCTTCTTCCAGATATTGACTGCCCTCACTGCCTTGGAAATGATAATGGCCCTTCAGAAAAATAGGTGCTATCTCTTGCACTTGAGTAGGCATTAGAAAAATACTAACAGCTCTCCCCCACTTGGGCAGACAATGAGTAAACCTCTTTGGGAAGTATTTTTCTGTACACTGAACCTTGTATTTCATATTAGTGTGCAAACTCCTAAAGATACATCAAGAGAATTGATGCTTGTAGCTCATTAGTGGGTGTTGGTTGAGACAGAAGTGAAAGCAAAATGATAAAGGAAGGTGTTAATAAAGTAGACTAAACAGTTTTCTTAAGGAAAATAAAAGAAGACAGGTCTCTCAGCTCTTTATATCAGAATCTGTACAAAATCTGTTACAATTACAATGTCAGCATTAGCTGAGGTATCTTCTTCTCAGACTACCTCACAATGCATAAGTCTATTACCCTAAAAAAAGAGTTCATAAGAGAATTGTAACACCTGCAGGTTTGCATGTTCTGTCAGACATCCTATTTACATCCTTCCACAGTCATGAAAGACTCTCTTTCATGTATCATCAAATGGAACACTAGTCACCCATTTAACAGCACTTCTAAACCCACAAATACACCTCAAAACAACCTCAAAGAACAATCAGAAAACTTAAGTTGCATCACAGTTAACAGCAAGTGACTGTCCATCTGTATTAACATGGAAACATCTAAAGGAGAGGAAATGTTTGTTCTTTAACTGTTGGATAGAGGAAAAATGGCACTTGAAAAATAACTGAAAAGTGGTCTGTCCACATTCTTATATTCTTGTCTGGGATCTCATTAATGAGTGTTAATGAACAAAACCTCACACAATCTCGGTGATACAGGAAAGTGTCCACATTTCCCGGCTTTATGGATGAAGAAATGATGGAGACAAAGAGAAGCCAAAAACATCCCCACCCCATGGCCCAGGGCAAGGATTTGTGTGTCTAAGCAGTAACACAGCATACTGGCCATCTTTTCTGACTTCTCTGTATTTGCTCACATGGCTGGGAGAACAAGCATCTTGACCTTTAAAGAATCCATCATGAAAATTTCCTTGGTGTTTTCACTTCGCCTCAAATGAAGGGCAACTACTCTCCGTGAAAAACTCTGCTAGATAATTACATTTGCTACAAAAAATGTTTGTTCTCAGCTATTGTTCTGTGTGTTTATTAAAATAAATCAGGGCTAATGCAGTCACCTCTCAAAGTGAATTCACCTCCCGGCAAAATATTTAGTTTCCAGTTTAGACTATAACTAAACAAAATTGTGGACTTCATTACATAAAAGCAATATGGATAGAGTCTCTGACATCAAAACTCATTATCAAGGTAATAGGTATCATGCCCCATTACTTTTAATGTATTTATTAGTTACAATTATTGCAGCCTTTGGATAAGAATTTTGGAAAGTAATAAATGTGCTAATATTTGGCCTGCAAAACTAAAGCATTCATTTCTAATTTTTACTGTTTCCTGATCAAGTACTTGATGGAAACTGTCTTCCTTTAACCCCACACATCCTCTGACTGCCCCAGACTGCTCTCTAGAAGGAAGAAGATGAATTATTTGTCATAATTATAGTGCCTCCTTCTTCTCTACACACATTTGAAAGAATTTCTTTCCCTCCAGCAG
This sequence comes from Platyrinchus mystaceus, assembly GCA_035041135.1. Taxonomy (NCBI): domain Eukaryota; kingdom Metazoa; phylum Chordata; class Aves; order Passeriformes; family Tyrannidae; genus Platyrinchus; species Platyrinchus mystaceus. The sequence goes on from JAWWLV010000144.1 coordinate 69,891,598, forward strand.
AAAGAAAACTGGACTTAAACAAGAAAACTTGGTCCTTCTTTTTCCCTCATGTCTTTGTGAGTATTAACTACAGATACAGGCCAATACCTAGAAGATCTCTTGCTGCTCATTTCAGACCACTCATGTTTGATTCAGTTGTCCCATTAAAACAGTTATGAGTGCTGACTCACCCATCTCAGTGACTGAGAAGCTGAGGGCTTATAGTTATAGTACAAATTTGCTAAGCCAAATATGAAAGCAGGAGACAGAAACTCCACACATCTGTACAAAAAGTAAGAAACCCACCTTTCCTGCAGCTTCTGGTCCCTCTGACCCATCTTGGACTTGATGAAGGTCTTTTCCAGCCTTCATGGTTCGATTTTCCTAATTAACAACCAATCCTACATACAGAGAAGAAAAACGACAACAAAGAAACCAAATTCCAATAGTCTGGTATTTTGCCAGCATGTAATAAAAGGTACCTGATCCAAGGAGCTTTTGGCCATGTTCAGCACCATTTTGAAGTAAAGTAGCAACAGGATCCAAACCCATGCAAAACAGGTGAGAAAGGGTACTGACAGGGGGTTTTAGCCCTGGCAGTAGAGCCTTTCAGATGAGATGGAGGTTTTCACCACTGGGATTTAATAGTTGTTGGTTGTACCTTATTTGAGGCAGTAAAGGTGCTGAGCTCATGCTCAGGCTGCAGAATGGCACAGTGCTCCTCACTCCAAACCCCAGCACTCAAACTGTCTGAGCTGGGAGATGTGCTGCCAGCAGAGCTGTGACTCACCTGCCTCCCTGGATCATAAAATATCCTTGGACCTCCACTAAATCACAGATGCTCTGGGAGCCAAGAGGACAGAGAAATAGCACTTTGCAAAACCCAAATGGGATTTATTGGTTTAGACAGGAAAGATTCATCACCTTGAAAGAAAGGAGTGAGTGCAAGTAGAAGGAGCAACCAACGAGCTTCTCCCATGCTCAGACAGGAGCAGTCACCTGGGAACATCCCAGCCATGGCATCAGAAATATGATAGACCAGCACCCAGGGCCTGCAGAATAACGTAGATATCTCACTATGGAATGATTAGTCACAGTTTGAGCCCCAGGGCACATAAGTTTAAGATAAAATGAGCAACAAGAGAGGGAAGCACGAAGCTGTTCAAGCTCTAGAGGTGATTGCACACGGGAGGAGAATGAGAAGGGAAGATGCTGCAGGGGCTTGGGCAAAATGATAGTACTGCAAAATAGCCTTTCCATGCCCTCTGTTCCCAGATTCCTCACTCCTAATGTGCAAAAGTATTTCAACAATAACAGAGTGAGGACCCAACATATGTGGGAAAACTTAGGAGTTTAATGATATAAAGATTTTAAAGTAAATTATATAAAAATTATTTGTTCTGTAGATGTGCAGCTTTAAGACAAGGCAGAAAACTCAAAAGAGGAGTTTTTAGCCGTCTTGACCTTATGGCTACAGGCTGCTGTTTTGAAACTGAACATATAATTTAATCCCAGATACTAAAACTTAAACCAAAATGGGCTTTCCCAATGGAATTAAGTGCTTAGGTAACTTGAAGGCCTTTTTTTTTTTTTTTTAAACCATAATTTGGAGGATAAAGGGGTGTCCTATTTTACATGAGTTCTGAGGACAAAGATTACAAATAAAACCACGTAGTACAACAATGGGTTCCAAGTGAGAATGCTGAAAAAATGTCTTTTTCGAACTCTCCACTGCACTTCCAGCAGAAGCAGATATTATTCTTGAGACTCCAGCTAAGATACTGAATTCCAAAAATGAAGAGACAATCTGCAGTCCCACACTGAGAAAAAAGCCTGGACTGCAGCGTGCAGGAGGGACTTAAGAACACACAGTACAGTCGATGATAAAATGTTTGTTGTTACCTCCCTGGAAGTTGTAGAAAATCAATATACCCATCAATGCCAGGTCCACTGGCTCTAACAGGCTCAGGATTTCTTATGTTCAGTCTGCAGCCTGAGTGGGGAGGGAAGTGTTTTGTGTGTGTATGTGTGTGTGTGTGTGTGTGAGTGACGGGGATGTGCAGTGAGCTGGAAAGCAATTAAACTGTGGTGTTAGATAGGTGAGGAAAAGGGCTCTGTAAAAGTAGGATAGTGCCAGAAGCAGGAGTTTATAAAGCACCTGGTCTCCAGTGAATAATAATAACATTAAACGTGTTCTGAACTAATTTATTTGTAGAGAGAATTGGAGTAAGAAAAGAAAAGCTTAAACAAAATGTCAAGTTCATGCAACAAACGTGGAGGAAAAGACGAAAGACTGTCGGGTCTGATGCTTAAAAATAGGCCCAATAGTACAAAAGAGCAGCTAATCATTAAAGGCTTGAGGACCAACGATACTGACTGCCAGACCTCATCTCAAGTAACCCTAAAATGTTAAGGACTCTAAAATGATAAGGAGGGGAAGGGAAGGAGGTGGGAGGAAAGTATGAGTCAGTACAACCAATTTGCCAAATCTCTTGCATTTATCATCTCTGTATCCTCAAAGGATACTGATCCTCAAAAGATGTTGATCCTCTGAGATACTGATTCTCAAAGGCAAGTGTGGCCTTTGGGCAACTGCAGATGGAAATGTGGTACAGTTGGCACAGATATCCATCTGACCCCACCATGCTCTTTGGGCTCCTGCATCTTTGTTTCACATCCCCTCATTCAGGCAGAGAACTGCAGTTCCTGATGGCTCCTAGTTGGTGATGTGGAAGGCAATAGAGACATGAGGAGGTCAGATGGAAATGGTCATGGTCCACCTGCCTAAGGCAACAACTTAAACTGTCCAACCTGGGAGCCCAACCACCAATCTAGATGTCAATGGAGACATCAGTGGAGAGTCACCTCCAGAGGTCAAATGGGGTCATAGAAAAACCAATTCATCTTGCTTTTCATATTTGCTCTCTCTCTCTCCTTTGTGCAGCTTCTGCTCTCTTAGTCAGCTCTAATCTTCATCTCCCCTTCCCCAGTTGCAGCCCAGTCCAACTCTGACACCAGGAGAGCTGCAGTGCCAGTCTCAGAGAGCGACTTTGCCTCTCGAATTACTCAACCCATCAGCTATATAGCTGGGTCAGGCATGTCCACCACTTAATTTTCTGGAGAATAAATAGAACAAGACTCCTGATATTGCCCCAGCCTTACAGAATGAGGAGAAAGGAGGAAGAAAGTTTTCCTCAGCGTGCTCAATCCTCACCCACTGCTGTTGAAAACTCTCAGGATGTCCAGGGAAAATATTTATATAAATATTCCAGCCCTGACCTGCCTCTGAGAAGGACCTGAATAAAAACATCCCCTAAAACACATGTACACATTTCCATGTGGGGGCAGAACATACAGATCTGTGTACCCAAAGGAATCTCTGGGAATTACTGGAGTGAAGATTTTTGCCATTAGAACCATCACTTGGAAGCAAAGCCACACTTATGCACATGCACACACTAAAATCGAGGCAAGAAAGAGCTCTTTGTATAGGAAGCAAATGCAGCTGTAAACAAACCAGTTGGAGACTGTTGTTTTTATATAGCCAGACTAATTAGCACTGGTTTCAATGTTTGAATAAAGAAATAGTTAGGAAAAGATAAGTCAGCATTCTTGATTAGCATTCTGCATGGAGTAGCAAAGACAATTGCAGTAGGTTGACACTTTGTTGGTCATTTTGAAATGGAGAGAGAATAAAAACTGCTTGCTCTGAACATCCAATTTTACCTGCTGCAATCTCATTATTTTCTACAGGATTGCACTGTCAAAGAAATGGAGTTGAACACTGAAATAAGCTCAAAGATATTGGCAAAATCAGGTGAAATTGTACACAGTATTGAAGCATTACCCTCTCCAGTTTCTTTCATAAATACTAACAAACTTTTGAGGCTTTTTAGCATCTTTCTTTTCTTTATCTTTCTTTTCTTTATCTTTCTTTCTTTCTTTATCTTCCTTTCTCCCTCCCTTCCTTTCTCCCTTTCTCTCTTTCTCTTTCTTTCTTTCTCTTTCTTTCTCTCTTTCTTTCTCTTTCTTTCTTTACCTTTCTTTCTCTTTCTCTTTCTTTCTTTATCTTTCTTTCTCTTTCTTTCTTTTTCCTTTTTGGATTTCTCTCTCTTTCTTTTTCTCTTTCTTTCTCTGTTTCTTTTGAGTGTGTTACAGCTTCTGTGTTCACAGACCTGACAGTATCAGTTCCTGATGCTGGTTGGAAATCAAAGCTCCACTGACTTTCATTGGTTCTATTCTAGCACTGATATCTGTTACCTGCCATGTGGGGTAAATCACTGCCACTGAAATCAACCAGATAAAAACCTAAATCCCTCAAACACAAAGAAATTAAAGAGAGAAATGGCCTGCACTGTTCTGGTATCAGTGAAATGAGAATCAGGTGTCCAAGTTTAAATTTGAAGCACTTGCAATCAATACAGAAGCTTCAGATTTGTGCCCGCATGAGAGCAGCATTGCTTTATTGGATGCTCTGAGCACAGGCTTAAAGAATTGCCATATTCATAGGTCTTGATGTGCTTTCACTGGATGAGCTTCCACATGATACTGAGCAGGAGCAATTAAAAGTGGCAATGGCAGTTTATAGCTGCAGAACCCCTTTGGAAGTTCTTGTCTTTTCAGGATATCTTAGCAATAATGTTCCCATTGGGGTATCCATTTAGATATCCTTTATGGATTAAGGGCATAAACGATCCCATTTCACTCCCACAGGTTTGCAAGGTGAATAGCTGACTCTCATATTCCTTTGAATGGCTCAGCCTTAATGTGCAAATATAGGAAGAGAGAAAAAATATTTCCTTCCAGCTGTAACAGAGATCCAGTTGGTAGCTCACCATTCAGCAATAACTACCCCATTCTGCATCTCTCAGCAAGAAAGATGGGACACAATAGGATTTCACCAAATTTATTATAATGGCAAAATTACTGGAATAAGTCTACCAGAACACCTGAAAGGACTGATGGAGTATAAATACCATTTCCATTAAGAAGCAGGTATGAGTCAAGCTCACCTGCCAGAGAAAAAGCTCCCACATCTGCCTAGGATTTAACTATGCTTGGTACCTCCTGTTTTCTTACAGTCAGTATCATTTCTCCTTGCATGACATACAGGCTTTCTTTTTCTTTTCTATTTTTTTTTCTTTTCATAGTATGTAGGTTATTTTTTTATGGATGGTAAGGAATAATGCAGTCACCTCTCTGGAAAGAAAAGTATAATTCATGCAATTTGACTGATCATTACTTCAATATGGTTCCTATAGACTGCTGTAAGAGGCTGCCAAATTGCTGTTCCTTCATCAGCCCTATTTTGCATAAGGAGTAGCATGGGAAAATAATTCAGTGGGGCTTCTATTTAAAACTGTTCTCAAGCCAGTCTTCCTTTCCTCTTTCTGACACACAGAAATAACTAATGTAATAAAATACCACAAAGCACAACAGAGTAGAATGGGGAGAACTAATTTTGAAAAGTTCCTTTAGAGAATTTCTCAATGCTAAGACAATCTAAAGATCCAATGCACAAAAGCTGTTTAAAATGCTGTCTGGGTAGTTAACCCCAAGGCTTCAAGAACTCATTGATGACTGAAAATTTCTCCTGAGTACCAAAACAAAACAAAATCAAAAACAAAACAGAAAAGGAGTTCTGTTGCAGTCTGTTGTTGAAAAATCATTTAATGAAAATTGAGAAGACTGCTTGAGACAACTCTTAAATCTTCTCTACTTCCCTGCATTACAGGAGACTCCCCAGTCCTGCAGGAAAAACTGAGTTCTGTATTTCCAAATATATCACTGCATCCAAAATATTCCAGAATTACATTCTTCTGAATTGTGGCCATTTTCCAAGGCATTTCAGGTCATGCCAACATTGTTTATATCCCAGCAGTCTGTCTGCTGTACTCATCATTTGACAAGACTTAGGTCACTCGATATAGGTCTGGAACCCACGAGAAACCATTTTTTTAATGATATCTCCCAATTAAAAACTTAATTGGAGATCTGTCTGTTATAAAGTTATTAACCCACCTAATGCTCTTTGTTCATTCTATGTATGGAAAGTTTCTTTTATTCAAATGTCAGACAGTCATATGTCAAATGCTTTGAGAAAACCAAAGTTTCTTTATCACAAACAGATCTTTTTTGGCTAGACCTGAAATTCTGTCAAATAAAATATACTCCTGTTTTTCATAAACTTCTTTGAAGCTATGCTCACATGAATCTCATGGAGGTTTTTTTTATTTCTAGTCCTTTGCTGATGGTGTCTGCTTCCATATTTTACCAGTGATGTTACTTTGTCTAGAATAAGTTAACAAGTTGATGTAATATATTTCCCCATTTAATTAATTTTATCCTTTTTCAATATTGAAATTAGTAATCTTCCAAACTCTGGAATCCAGACTTGGTTACTAACAAACACTCATGATTCAGAAGGTGTCTTCAATGTTTATGATATAAGTTACCTTAGTTTGTTAATTTAGTAGGATTTGCAAGTTTTGTTTCAGTCTTTAGGACTCCTCTTTTTTTTAAGTTGTCTCCTCTTTTCTTTCTTCACAAGTACAAGCAGTTCTTCCCTTCATATGATCCCTAGACTTGGGGGAAGGCAAATCTTGTTTTAAGTTGTCCTGTATCATAGCTTTTTAATGTTAATGCCTGTTGTATTTCCCCACTTCCTTTGGTTTCATCTCAAGAATTCCGACATTTTATTGTTGGCCACAAATTCTTTGCACAAAACAAACCTGAGCAGGCAATAAGCATGGGTTAGCTGCAGGGTTGTTGTATCGTAAATTAGTGATTAAATTTTTACTGAGAATATAAAATTTCCCCTTGCTACAGACTTCACTGTATTTCTGATGTTTGGAGAACTAAGTGGGTTTTGTTCCTATGTCAAATTAATATTCCTCAGCTAAAATTGCTCAGTGCAACACAGTTTTTGTAGTAGTTTAGGTCAGTCTTTACAGAGATTAAATGGTCTATAATAAATTCCTGCCCAGCAATTTCATTACATATAACTTTAATAAATTAGTATTTAGAGTCCTGTGGTCTGCAATTATGAGCATCTAATATTGATCCTAGCAATTCTCCTGGCATTCTGATCTTTAAGAATCACCAGCTCCCTCAGATTTCCTTTCTGAGTATGGTGTTGGCAACAGTGCATACAGGCTTGTTCTTAACAGGCGATTTAGGGGGTTGACTTTTTCACACATCAGGATTTCCAGCTTGGATTTCATGCCTGAGTATTCAGACATGACTGGTGTATTTTAGCCTTCTCTGTCTTGTTTGTTTAAATGTCTCTTGATTGTGACAAGATTTAAACAAAGGCCACCCCATTCATACAACCTTCTCTCCCTATACTTGACCTAATATTTCTTTGGCCAAAATTATCAGTCTGGTGTCATTTAAACTCTCAATTTTTGATATCTCCTGGCTCCTTTCCTCCCTGCACTGCAGGAGAGTGGGTTTTCTGGGAAATTCATGGATAGCCTGGATATTTTTAACTTTCATCTTTCCACCCAGAGCAGTCAAGCTTTCCAGACTGTGAGGAACAGTGCCAGATGCTGTGTCACTGAGTCCAATACAGATGGAGCCAAAGGTAGCCTCAGTTTTCAGTCCTACAATCCTGCCAGTCCCCGAGTGTCGGTGTTTGCCTTCACTCCCAAAAGGGAAATGGACTTGATATCCTCCAAACTTTACACCAAGTCCTGTCCACTTCTCCAAGCATCCCCTCCTTTGTGGCCAGTTTTGGAGGCTCTGTTAGTCATATCTGCACTTTATTCTGCGTTGAGTTGGGCTGTTTTGCCCACGTCAGCCATTAAAGGCCTCTGTGCCAAGAGTGTTCTCTGCACTCCTTCAGCAACACAACTGTGCCTTCAGAGGGGGAAACAGGCTGTGACTCACTTCAGCATCTGCTGACACCATAAGGAGATGGGAATGGATGGGTGGGTGGGTGGATGGATGGACAGAGCCAAACAGACAGCCGTGTCTTTCAGTTGCAGTGACAATTTCTGAACATGCCACCTCCCAGCTGAGCTGAGGACCTGACCCATCAATATGTTACCTTCACACTGAAGTTTCAGAACAGAAGAAGACTGTGGGGCTTCTGGCAGTCATGATTCTTTTGCTTCTAACGTCTTCCTGGCACTGCTCAATGGGAAGTTATATGAAATTACATTCCTTGTTCTCAGACTTCCCCTTCCCTACCTCTCATGTTAGTGTGAACCAGCATTCAGGACACAAGGACAGTAGAACCTGGTGCAAAGAGAATAAATTTTTCCTATCATTAAAAGGCACTATTATTTAATTATTAAAAGGGTTTATGAAGAAGATGGTGGATAACAGTCACTTGAGGGATAATGCATGGGATTCCTACAAGCACAAGAGGAGCCCACCTGAGCTCTGATCAACACAGAGCATCACTTCCAGACCATTACTGAAAGCCAAACAAAGCCACTTCCAGTTTAAGAGACTGAAATACAGACTGGACATAGGTAAGACTGGACATCCATAAGACTACAAAATTATGTAGAGCTTTAGCAGTTAATCTTGGTAAGTTCTGAGAGGTCATTAGGCACTATACTTTAGTTTTAATATAACTTGGAACATTAGAAATTGGCAGAAGACATAATGTAAAGGACAAAGTCTTACACTTCTGCCTAATATGAAATTCTTGTTCCTTTTTCTGGGATATCCAGTGCTATGTTCTGTAGGACACTGGATTCTGTACTGGACACCTCAGGTTTGAGCATATATATTTCCTTACTAACTTGATAGCAAATCTATCCTGCTGTGTAAGAAACAGCACTGACAGGCTTTAAAAGAGAATTTCTCTATAGCAGGAAAGGGAATTACTTTAAAGGGGAATTTTCTGTAGTCTCTTCCTAGAAGATGCTGCCCTTCGGTAGGGGTTAAATCACTTGTTTTTTGTTGTTTGGGTTTTTTTTCTTTTTCCTTTTTTTTCCCCCCAGAAAACAACAGGATAACTGAAAAAGCTGACAGATGTAGCAATGGGAAGGAATAGAAAAGGATACATGATGGGAAAATTTCTCTAAGATTAATAAATTTAACTTGTATAGACACCCTTCTTGAAGCCATTTACAAATATTGTTTAGACAACTAAAGTGGTTGTATCACACTTATCCTTGGGACTTTACCAGAAAGGATTGTACAGGGTTCAGCTAAGAAACTTTGCACTGAAAACTTCAGTTCACCTGAGCCAGTCATCCCTGCAAGTGCAATAATTACTAATTTACTAATAATCAGAGAGATAAGTTAGAGGAGTTATTTTACCCAAAATTCCATGTGAAATTTATTCTACCCTGTTTCTTGTAGGCCTTTATGTAGCCATGCCACCATGTTTCTTGCTTCTTCACTTGAATCCTATGAGCATTTAAGAGTTACTTATATTCATAGAATCACAGAATCACATCATGGTTTGGGTTGGAAAAGAACCACTCAGTTCCACCCCCTGCCATGGGCCTTGAACACCTTGAATAACTCGAGTTCCACCTCCACTTCAAACGGTACAATCTGATAACAAATTCTCTAATAAAAACCAGTAGCTTAAATTACAAGCAATGATCACATTTTCCACACCCTAATTCTTTGTGCTGTCTTGGGGATTGTTCTTTCCTCCAAGCATTTGGAGGGTAACTGGGTGATTGGCATAACCAGTCGCAGCATGAAAGCCTTACATCCCTGTTGAAAGATCGAATTTCTAACTTGGCTAAACTGTACAGATAGAAAAGTGAAAACCATGGATAAACAAGCTCCACATCTTCCAACTGGATTTTTAATTATTTAGCGAGTTGCCTCTTTTCTTAGTAAATTTGGACAAGGTTGTTAAAATGAACAAAACTGGATATTAACTTTAGCACAAACAAGACAAACTGTTTTCAATTATGTACAAATTTGTCTTGTACATTCTTTGCATCTGTTGAAGTGTTGTATTTTTAATATAAAATAACTGCTTGGTCAGAGATGGATTTCATTTCCCTCGAGTACTGTCATGTGCTCTGTTTAAAGCTTTGTACATTTCTTGCAAATTTTTGCCTTTTAAGAAACCCACAACATCCACAGAAAGGGAAAGAAATAGTGTTGGGTGAAAAACCTTTTGAAACTTCTGCATTTTGAGCAGCAAAGCAAAATGTCTGTAACAGCTGATACACTGGCTCATAATTCAAACTGTCCCTCATTACAGACCTAAATTTATCTTCCATCCCACACAGATTTCTACTCTATCACTTTTTTTCCACTCAAAATTATTCACATCAGAAATGTAGGCTCATGAAATGCAGGGGAGCAAAAGTGTTATTTATGCTAAAGAAACCAATCCCACTTCTTATTTCAGCTTTCTGACTGTGGGTTTATTGTGTCCTCCCTCTTGGGGCTCAGTCCCATATGGTATCTCACATTTGCACCCAGGCACGTTGAGAATATGGTGTCGTTGCCTCTGAGAGCTTGAATTAATCTACTAGGACTCAGAAAGTACTATAAAGAGCTGGAGGCTTTATTGACTTCAAGCTCTCTGGATGCATTTTTTGTCATGTGAATTATTTAAAGTCCTTCACGAGCTTCCCTGGGGCCTTTTGAAAAGAAACTCACAATCACCTTCAAATATGCTGTGGCCAGCCCTCTCCTAAAAAACCTGCTTTCTCTAAACACTGTGAATTCTGGCAGCATCTTCCCACCTCTGTGAGGGAAGTGGAGACCAATAGTCAAAATTTTCAGATCACTGCACAGTTAGAAGTAATTATATTCTGAATGATTGGCAATTTTTTTCCCAGGATGATAAATAAAAAATTTCTAATAATTATAATTATTCTGATGTCCTGTTTTACTTCCATACACAAGATTTATCTTCATAGGGAATATGACAAGAAATGTTATTTCAGAATTGCACATACATGACTTTATGCAGTCAAAAAAGTTCAGGAATATTTGATTTTAGTTACTTTGAATTAAATCTATTTAATGAAGTCACCATTGTTCAGAAATTATTTCAGAATAATAATAAAATTTTAATTTCACAGTCTTTTTCAGGAACAGTTTCTCCATGAAAATCAACTCAGAATTATATGGGGCACAGGAATTCATTAAGAAAGAGTTCTGTTAATAGAGTCTGATGATTACTCCAAACAATGCTTCTGGGAAACTCAGTTCCCAAAAGCTTTCAGCTGATGAATCCACGAGTTCAGTCTGAATATTATCTGTAGGAAACACAGCAATAAAAAAGCTAAATCACCAGCAATATGAAGATGAATTATGGCTCTAATTCTTTTTTCCATCAGACATCAGATGAAATATTGTTATTTTTTTTTCTGTTCCTGCAAACCCGAGCAACCCTTTTTTTGTTGTTGTTTATGGCTTCAGCTGCTTCAGGACACAGTGAAGAAGCATCACTACCCTGGTTTAGCATCTTTGTTCCTTCTTTCCTCCTCTTCATCCCCCATGATATTCCCAGTCCCCCTTCAGGCCCAGGTAGAGTTTCTTCACCTATCCATATATGCTACTTAGACTCAATTTTGTTGACTGTGCCTCCCCTCTCTTTCTCCATTTCCCTTTCTTATTTTCAAGTTCTGGCTCAGGCAGGGTTTGTTTAATCAGTTCATCCAAGTCTTACCAGGGAAAACCTGTCTTAGCTTATGTTTGTTATGCACCACTTGCAGTGACAGCCTTAATAAATAATAAGTATTGATAATGGGAACACCACCATTACCTCAGCACTTTTCTTGAGCTGACAGCTGTGACACAAGCCTGTTAACAACATAAGAAACCACTTTATTCACAAACAATCTTCACATTAACTTCCCCATCAGTAAATAATTATCTAAATTATTTGTAAAATTGTCAAGTAGCAACCTGCACTTTCTTTTGCAGTTCCCACTCACATGAGGAAATTTCCATTTGCAGCACAATATAATATTTAAATTGATGTGTCTTGGGTGCTTGTAAGATACTACTCTCACACTGAAGAAAGATCCTTGCCTGATGCAATTTAATATTTCTTTCTCCTTTGAAGTTAATGCCAGGTAACACTAGATGAGGATCCTGCCCACATTTTCTGTAGGGCTCAAACCCAACAAAATGAGAAACCTGCCTGTTGTGTCACAATCAATAGATTTCTCTCTTCCCTTCCAAGAATCAATGGTACAGAAGTGTACACTATGTCTAGTAACTGTAGGATAAGGGAAATTTAAGCTCATAATGAAGGTGGATTTTTGAAATTCCAAGATTTCATCCAATTCCATTCTAGGGCTAAAATTGCGAAGGTAGAACCAGAAATTCAAAAAGGAAGATCTCATTTCTTCTCAAATTGAGAAAATCTGGTGCTGGTGTATCCAGAGAATGAATTAAATTAAATCTATCATGAGGAATATATTTTCTACTATATGTTTATAGTAATTTACTCACTCCTCTCTTTAATTCAGGTTCTGACTCAGGAAGATAGATAAGCCTGATTTTTAATTCAGTGTTAGAATTTTTGTCCCAGTTGAAGACAAAGAACCCCCTTTATTTGGCAGGTCTATATGTACTTCAAACAAATTACTTAGAGATTTTCAGTATATTTCTAATAATACACTGATTCTCAAAACAGCCTTTTCAGGCTTCTAAAAATCCTATAACTGTGAAGAAAAATCATTTTCTCCTTTATACATTACAATCAATCAATAGGTAGAAGATTTTTAAGTCTTCCAATATCGTAGTTTCTTGGACCACTAAGATTGTCAGACACTGACCCAACAGGTATTAGTATAAAAAAACCCAGTACAAAGATATTTCCAGTTCTAAAATTTTTCTGGCTATTGAACTCTACATACATGTGCAGGAATACATGGATTATTTTTCTAAAAATATATCTGTATCTGGGAAAACTGTCAGGGAAAATCTCTGATTGAAAGTAAAAAAAAAAATAAAGATACATATATATTATTAAAAGGAAAATGCACTGGGAGGAGTGGTTCAAAGATCATAAAAATCACAACACCAAAGCCTTCAAGGGGACTCAGCCAAAGGAAAAAAAAAAAAAAAAAAAAGTATTTTTTACCATGTCCTCAATATCTGCCTCTTTTCCTGAAAAAAAACATCCTCAGACAAACACAAATAAACACATCAGCTTTTCCAGTTGAGGTCATCTGAAAGAACAGGCCTTATTATCAGATGTTTTCTACTTTTCTCTGTATCTCCTACTCAAAGGACCTGCCTAAGTAGGAACCCAGAAATCTTTTACAATCTTTTGTTTCCCAAAAATAACCAGAATGAGGTTTATCACTTACACACACAGGGGTATTACCTATCAAAAAATTACTTGGTCTTAAGTTAGAAGGCAACTTTGTTTGGTACTCAGTGGTAGTAAAGACATTATGTGTTTCAGACTTATAGGAAAGGAAAAGCAACACTGTTTTTTGAGTTGCATATGGAAAAACTCTAAATGGAATTTTATTCTCCCGCTGCATTCTCCCCATTTCCTGCCTAAACAAGACACAGGAACAATCTGACCCCTTCTTCTCCCTGAACTGTCATATCATGTTCTGACAGCAGATACAGCAAAACTGCTTTGGTTTGTGTTTGTTTGAATTAAGGAAGAGCAAATCCAGATATTTTGATAAATAAGCATATTAGTTCAGTTTCTAACAGTAAATAAATTAAATTACTTCAAGCTTTTTTCATCATTGCCCCGTATTGAAATCAGGAGAATAAAAGTCTTTTAAGTTTACAAAAGTTTAATTTAATAAACAATACATTCTGTAATAACATGTTCTAGATACTCTTGGGATCTTTTACACATCTTTGTCCCAGAAGTGCCAGTGGTGGTGCCTCATTCCACTGCATTTTAGGGCATATAGAGTCATAGTATCATAGAATCACAGAATTCTTTGGGTTGGAAAAGACCTCTAAGAGCATTGAGTCCAACCATCAAGCCAACATTGTCAAGTTCACCACCAATTCATGGCTCTAATCACCACATCTACAAGTTTTTTGAACACTTCCAGGGACAGTATATCATTTACCTTTTTCACTCTCAAATTAAACTTATACTTTGCAGACTGCTTTCATTCAGCTGTTCAATGAGCTTTTACTGGACCTGCACAGCTTAACATTCTTATAAGTGATGCAGTAAGATTGAATCTGATGATAAATTTTCATATCAGACTGGGAATGTCACTTTTAATTGGAAAGGCACAAAAAGAAGTGATCAGAAATTAAAAAGCCCATACTGATAAAGCTAAGTCCTGGATCTCCCAGCAAGAATTCGCTATCAAATCACACTGAAAATACCTATTGAACATCATATAATCTCATAAGCTAAAAGAGAAAATTACAGCTAATTCTTATTCTCTGAAGGTGTGAGTTACAATAAATCATACTGACATACTAGTGCATGGGCCCAGGAGCTGGGATCTGTTATAATCTACTTACCCTCTGAGAACCTACATTCCACTTGAAATAATAATTAAAAAACCCCAGCCTTAAATATGTTGACCTCTAATACATTCAAAATGTTGGAATAAATCAAGTAGCAGAGTTAATAATTGACTCTTTACTAATGTGTTCCTATGAAAGGAAAAAATTCAATATGCTTAGTGCTACCCCTAATTTGAAGCTCTGTCTAACAGTCCGTTCTTCATATTATTCTTCCTGCCAGGGTAAACCTTTTTAAACATTTGCAAGAACAACCAAAGGTGGAATAATAGTAGAGTTGTAACTACAGAATAGTGGTCTGAAATGTACATAATTCATCACTTTATGCTTTATTTCCCACAGCAAACAGACAATATTCGTCATTTACCTTGCAATAGAAACTAACACTGGAACTTCACTGCAGCAAGTGTTACCACAAGGCATCACATTTTAAATAGGCAAGGCATAAGAAAGAAATCAAGCCACACCCTGCCCATTCTAGGATGAATTATGGCATGCACAGACAGAAAAAACTCTACAAAAGCCACACTAAAAGCTTGAGATGACTCAGAAAGTGGAGGCAATATGTTCCAGCTGTTAATCAAGTGGTCGACCTAAATAAGCATCCTCCTTCCCTCATCGGTTTGGTGTCTGATTTTCTGCACCCCAAATGTAAAATGTGCATTCACACGACCATTCCATTCCAGAGTTCCAAGAGGCTTTGACGAAAGATAATCAAACTTATCTGTGAAGGAGGGAATTTTCAGCAGAAATAATAAACAGTCAGAAATGCAATAGTCTGCCATATTTATTTTATTATTTGTAGCAAGGTGAATGGGACAGAACATTTTTTGGGGGGGCTCCCCTTTTATTAAACAGAGCATCAGGATTTCTCCCAAGACATTTAAGAAGATATTTAAGAACTGATCTATATCAGTTCTTCAACTGAGGTAAATGTCAGCGTGTAGAAATGCAGTCCCTACAATACCCTTGTGAATGTAGCCCTGAAACAAGCCATTTGGGCTGCTAACTTTGACATGAGAAACACTTTTAACATGTAAATGTCAATAGAGGTTCCCATTCCTATATTTTTTTTTAGCTGAACAGGGACACGGCATATGTAAAAATCAATATAGATACATTCCAACATATCTATTTTTATATTCCAAGAAATGCAAAGTGAGGAAGTGTGAGACATTCATAGATTCATAGAATTCTTTAGGTTGGAAAGGCCTTCTAAGATCACTGAGTCTATCCATGAATGCAGCACTGCCAAGGCCACCACTAACCCATGTCCCCAAGCACCACATCTACACGGCTCTTAATTCCCTCCAGGGATGGTGACTCCACCACTGCCCTGGGCAGCTGTGCCAGTGTCCAACCTTCCTTTCAGGGAGGAATTTCTTTCCTAAAGTCCAACCTAAGCCTCCTCTGGCACAACTTGGGTCCATTTCCTCTTTCAAGAGCATCGACTGGCATCAGCACTCAAGCCCAGGTGTGAAATATGCAGATATCAGATAAAATGATTAATCATGAAGCAGATACATACCCAGTCAGGACCTGACCTGATGATACCACAGAGTATAACCTTCAGGATGAACAGGGCAATCACATCTGTGAGTTTATGGGCTTCAAATTCATGACTATTGATGTTCTTTAATAGGTAAATGTGAAGGGGCAGAAGGGGGTGGGGAGTAAGGTGACAGTGTTTGTTTTCCTGTAACTGTTGCGTGATCTTGAAGACACTTCTGCAAAGTGTGGTAACCTCCTATGTGGAACATCAGGAAATGGGAAGGGAGAAAGTCTCCATCAACACTTTGCTGCTCTGTTAAAGTGGACCCCCAGAAACTCAACATAGAGTCAGTAAATGACTTCATGTTTTCAAAACCTTTGGATTCCGAGAGTTTCTCTAAAATAAAGGTTTCCAAAACCCCTTTTTCAGAAATGCACAGTCAGGGGATAACCTTCAGTTACTCATTCATGGTTCATTGCTCCCAGACATTAATTTCCATTCCCTAACTGAGAATGTCTGCTCCTTATTAAATTAAATCTATCGCTATATCTATGATACAGATTTTTTTTGTCTCCCTGCTGTCTTTGAGGACTGATAGATAAATGATTTTTATTTGATACATATCACAACTTCCTAGAAGTTTCATTAAAATTCTTTTCTTTATCTTCTTTTTGTTTTAATATTATATAGGATTCAACTTCCATTGCTAAAGCCTGTGAGCTCCAAAATAACTGGGGTGAAAAGGAACATTCAAAAAGGCGTTGATTTCAGGTGATTTCACATTCATTTGCCTATTTCAACTTAAAACCTAGAAAAAAAATGAATGCAGATTCAAGTTTGTTAGAACATTTAACACATTGCACAGAGAGCTTTGCATGGCACCTGCCTCTAGAAACATGGTGCATGTCCTAAATCTCTGTTGTGATTAAATCCCAGCCAGCAACTAAGCACCACACACGCACTCACTCACTCCTTGTCAGTGATGGGGGAGACAACTGGAAGGGTAAAAGGATCAGATACCACAGTTAGAGTCAGCCAAAACAGTTACAACACATTGGCATCTTTCAAGGAAAAAGTGAGGTTTGGAAATGTAAACTCTCTGATGTATAAATCCAGTAATCTAGAAACAGACTCCTAAT
>JAWWLV010000144.1:69936141-69949381 GCA_035041135.1 Platyrinchus mystaceus
CACTCTGTCCCAGCCTGTAGCGCTGAAGGTCTGGTTGCAAAATTTCAGCCTGGTCCTGCTCACATTAACACCAAACTTGCAGAGTCTTGCAGGCAGCTATTTTTACTTCTTTCATTCCTACATTTTCTGCTCTGCATCCCATCTATATTTCAAGGGTTTCAAAGGGAGAATTAGCTGTATTGGTCAGTCTTACATATAGATGAACCATAAGTCATATAAAGGGCTGGGGAATAATCTAAGTATTTCAAAAATCCCAAAAATCTAATGAAGAAGTTCAATCTATTTTTGGACAGGAGCAATAGAAAGAAACAATGAGTAAAAGGCCTTTTTGCAAGCCTTTCATAGAGAATGACCTCCGATGTACCCAGACTGTGTTAGAGAAGGCAGATGCTGCCAACAAGATTAATTTGTCAAAGTGAATGAATTTAAAACCTGGGTTTTAACTTTCTACCTATTTACATATCACATGAAGTTTAATGATTAGCAAATTAGACACAAATCATGTGCAAATCAATGCAAATTACTGGTTTGCACACACATTGTAAACTTCATTTTTCATGTTGGGATGTAGCCAGTTAACAAGCATATGGATTTCAGATCTGGGGTAAATGAGCTACTCCGTCACAAGCCAAAGCTTCCCCCTTCCTCCTCCCTCTTCCACCCTCTCTTTCCTCCACTTGGCACAAACCCACTACACTTCTCATTCCATCCACACAATTCAGTCGATACTCACCTCATGTCAGACTTCATGTAGGCAGGTAATAACTTCTGCAGTCATTAAATTAGGCTCTGTGTTTTCTCTAATTTGTGCTCCTTGGTTAGAGTTTTGTGGTCACTTGCACTAATTAGAAATGTTTGGTTTATTAACAGGAGATACATGCTTTGGAAAGCTCCTGGAGATTATCAAGATATTTATAGATCCCTGAAACTTCTGTTTTCTTGGCTTTTGAACTATGTCACATATAAGTATTCTGAACTGAGCTGACAAAAGTCCTTTGAGCTTGTCCTCATAATTAAAAATCAGTGCATTCACTGGTTCTCCAATGTTACTTTTTATTTCAGAGGGGATCTCCCTTTCCCCAGGAAAGATTACATAAATCCAGAATCACAGAATTGGACAATAGTTGTGTCTGGAAGCAATCTCTGGAGGTCTGTTCTGCAAACTCTTGCTCAAAGAGGAGCAACCTCAAGGATAAATCAGATTTCACAGAATCACGGAATCACAGAATGCTTTCAGTTGAAAAGAACCTTAAAGATCATCCAGTTCCAACACCCTGCCATGGTCAGGGACACCTTACACTACACCAGGTTACTCAGAGCCCCATCCAACCTGACCTTGAACATTTTCAGGAATGGGGCATCAACAACTTCTCCGAGAAACTTTGTTTAAGTTCCTCACCACCCTCACAGTAAAGAATTTTTTTCCTAATGTCTAATATAAACCTACTCTCTTTCAGTTTGAAGCCATTCTTCCTTGTCCTGTGACTATTTCTTTGACAGTTGTGGAGTTCAGAAAATCTGCAGGGTCAGCTATTCTGGTCCCTCCACACTGAACCAACCCCTGCTCCTATGATGGGAAAAAGAATTTCCTAAAAATCCAGTGAGAGTTTCCACTGCTGGCACGTGTGGCCTTTGCCTCTTGACCTTTCATTGTGCAACTCTACGAGCTGTCTCTTCTTCTTCTGTCTTCTCTCCATGTGTTCATAGGCAATGGAAAGATTGCTCTAATTCCCTTCCAGCTTCTCCCATCTCACCCACAAGCATCCTGTGCTCCAGCCCCCAGCCCTCTCTGTTGTACTCACAACAGTTTCTCATTTTTGGGGGACTCTGCAGGGGTTTGCACAGACTCTTCAGCAACAGTTGAAACAAACTACTGTCCTTCAGTGTGCTGCTGCCAATTAGCTCTGAAGTTTGAATATTAAACTTCTTATGCAATTACCAGCAACGTTTTCTTCCTCCTCTCAGAAAATCTGTGTAAGAGAGACCTTCCTTAAAGGCCAGATGGAGAAAAGGGCACCTGGAAAGCTTTCTTTCTCACCTTCAGACTGACTTTGAACTGTTTCAGACAAGGAAGATCAAAACAGACAAATCAAGGGAATGTGCCCACTGGCAACACACAATCCTTAAAACTCCAATGTGTCTCTCAGAAAATCCCACACAATATGTATGTATGGCAAAAGTTGAACTCGAACTGCTGAAGTCACAGCATCCATTTAAACTGCCTCAGGCTGGAATGTCTAACTGGGAATGAGTGATTTTAGTCCCTATCAGATGTGAATAACATAAACAATCAAAGAAATATGTCTTCTCTGACATGACCCTTAATCACTGCAAAAAAAAAGAGACAGTGACCTTGATTAACATTGTGCTGCTGAATATGATATGAGAGATCCATTGATCACGGATTCAAACAACTGGGGACATACACAGACTTTGTTTTCATGCCTTCATTTAGTACCTATAGAATTTAAGGTACAGAGGAGAACATTACACAGGCTGCATCTGTAATCTTTCTGCTCCCTGCTGAATACAAAGCTCTTACATTTTTTTTGTATGAAATAGGAAAGAAATACTCATATAACTAGGGCTCAAGAGGAAATGCCAGTTAAGTTTCCATTTTAATGTGTGTGCAGGAGGACAGAGTTAAAATTCTGCAGGTAACTGCAGGAAACATTTTGTTGACCATTGCCTATGTAACTTCTACAAAAAAAAATACAGTATTGAAAATATATAAAATATAAAACAATATAAAAATATAAATATAAATACACAATATAAAAATTAAATGTGCTATTTTTATTATTATCAAATTTTTTTTATTATTTTAGAGGATTTGGGCCCTAAGAGTCAGTCTCTAATCAAAAAGGTGTTTTGATGTTCTGTAGCAGTATTGTCACTCTTACAACATATTAAAATATACCAATTCTCTGCTTTTTTAATTTTAAAAGTAACACCTTTCCCATCAATGTATTTTTTTGAAACTTGCTTATTTCACAGTTCATCCTTCTCCCATCTAGAGTGGCTCTTTCCTTTGCTCCTTGCCTTGCTGCCCAAAGAAATTAATTCTGTTGTGCCAATGGTTTTGCACACATAAAACATCAGATATCAGCGAGCATTTTCTGACCTTCTGGGTTTTTTTCAGAATTCTGTTCATTATTCTGTGGCTTCAAACGACCAGGTACTATTCATATTTTTTAGACTTCACGATCATCCATCTCATGTGTCAAATGTTTTAAGAGGCTCAGCCAACAATGTAGAGCAAGATGGAATGTGCAGAAAGCAGTCTTTGTCTGAATCCCAGTCAAAAAATGTCTACAAATACTTACAGACCTCTCCCATGAGCCCCAGACCTAGTCAAACAGACTATTCTTATATGCTAAATTCAGTATTAGTGCTGACATTTACAGCCCCACAGGTTAAGAGCATTGGGGAGGATGTGTGGCTGCAGCTGATTGCAGGCTGTTGGGAATGTCCTCAGCAATGTCCCAACCCCTAAATCATGCTCTGAATTTGCTTCCCAGAAAACAAGTTAGCAAGTTAGGCCCAGGTTCAGGTCACCATAAAGATGTGCCCTGTATTGTGGGTCCCAGGGGTAGAAAAAGAGGAGGGCACATAGTGTTTAATGATTTTAACAATAGTTAAGAAACCTTTTATAGTGCTTTAGAAAGGGAATACAGAGTTCCTTGAAGCTTTCGGTACTTAAGTTGCCTTTTAAAGCCTACAAATATCCATTTCTGAAACCACCTCAGTGCTTTGGGTTTGGGAATTAACCTACATGGGCACCACAGTGACAGTATTACTTCCTCAGCCAGGAGACTTCATTTACAGCCCCGCACTTGAGATTTTTGCTCCTGTTGCAGTTTATCACAGAAACTCATTAAGTGAGGTGTCTGTGAGCCACTTGCTTTGTATCTAAAAGTAAGTTCTGTGCCTTATTTCCACCATGGGATCAATCCAAGAGGGAGATGCTTTTCTTAAGAAATCCAAAGGTACAATCATGAACACTGGGTGTTTTTACTTCAGAAACCACATGGATTCACAGAGCAAGTGAAAAGGTTGTGTGGGGTTTCTTTTCCTTCCCTTTAGCCAGGGGTTTTTTTAAACTCTTATGTCTGGGCATTGTAAACTAAACTGCAACCACACAGAGTAAAGAGCAGTACCAATACTTCAGTGCTTCTATTGAATCAAAATAAGCTGACATAAGCTGGACAATAGGATGACTGGTTTCTTGTGCTGTCAGAGCTTTTAAACTGCTGTTGAGCTCAAGCTGTGATCAGACTGAAGTTTAACAAAATAAAGCAAAGAAACCTGCCTGAAACAACTCTCTCCAGCCCTGAATGAATGCTATTTTTCACTGGCAAACTTAAGCCTTTCTTCTGCTTCCAGGATTGCTCCATTGTAAGGATGAAGACAAGTATGATACTGCTCTGAGCCATAGCTCCCTTGGGAGGATCTATCAGGCAACACCATTGATTTCTCAGCTTCTTCAGAGATTTCATTCCAAATATATATATCTCATATAAAACACATTTGATTTTTTTTTTTTTTTTTTAATGCACCTTCCTCTCTCCAAGTAAAGGCAGCTTCTGTTGTAACTCTGGTATAGAGCCTGGGATGTGAAGCAGGGATAACCATGATCAGACTTACCAGGACTCAGTGACTTGAGTGGGGCTTCAATTCCAAATTTCTTGCTTTTTCTACACAGCTGTTTTTTGAACCTTTTCCCCAGGCATCACCCACAGACAATTTTTCAGCCATGTAGTTATCTGGTTTTTTGTGCAGGACATTTGAATTCTATCTTTCCTATGGATGGTGCTCATTAGCAGTCTGACATCACTATGATGTTTGAATGCAAAAACTGTTTCACTTCCACCCCAAGACTCCAACATGGGCCTTTCAATTGCCACTGCAGGTACAACCATTTGATTCTTTTTCAGTTTCCCACCTCTCCAAGGAATGGAGAAGCAGGGGAGAAGTTTTATCTCATGCTCCCACTGACTATGGAAACTCTCAGCAAGCATTGCAATGAAATAAAACTGAGGAAGAATTATTAGAATTAGGGAATTATTTAGGTTTAAAAGGAAAGGACCTTTAAGATCATCAAGTTCAACTGTTAACCAGACACTGCACACCTTACACTAACTGGTTAAGTACCAGAACAGAGGTCCAAAGCAGTGGTTTAAGTCTTCTTCCTTGGAGATTTTTAACACTGAACTGGACAAAGTCCTGAGCAGCATGCTCTAACTTTGAGGTTAGTCCTTTTTTTGTGCAGGAGATTGCACTATAGACCTCCTACATTCCCCCCCAACCTAATTTTTGCATGATTGCAGTACACAGAGTATACAAAATTGTCAGCCAAAGGTGGGATTATGTGCAAATGAAATCCACAAACATATAGAACAGCTTCTTTAGACTTGTGGTTGACTCTGTAAATGGTTTTTGCTCATTGGCCTCAACAGAGGTGGACTGAGATACAGGAGAGAGTCTGCAGGTGGTAGTATTTGATTGTGCTGCTATTTAGCGAGAAGAAGGAGCTTATGGCATTGATTTAGGGTTTGTGATTTTAAATAACTGACAAGCCAGGCAGAGCCTGTGGATGGGTGTTTTCTATTGCAGTCAAATCAAAACAAATAATATAGTTAAGGCATCGTGCAAACTGTTTTGGATATTGTCATATCATTACGTGGCTTCTATTTCTGACAAACGTTACTTACATTTCAAAGCATTTTTTCCCCCAGCTTTCCATATGTCAGCTGTTACCAAAATACACTATTTAAAGTGGAAAAAAAAGTGAAAATTATTATTTTTTTTCTAGTCTCTGTTCTTCAAGTGCTCAAAGAAAATCCCAGACACTGCAATATGTGTTAAATGTCCAGCTCTACCCACAACTCTAGGACCACTCTACTGCCTCCAACAAATTCATACCTTACCCAGGAATTGCCTCAGTCATTTAAAACTCATCTGAAATACATGGCTCAGGAATGGGATCAAGATTCTCCCATTTCCTCTAAGTGCTAAGTATGTCTGTCTCTTTGGAGAGATGACAAGCTGTGTTATAGTGTCAATATTCAGTGTTAAAAAGTTAAAAATAAGAAATCAAAAGGAACAACATATACTCTTACATTAAGTGGCACTGTGGGCAAATTGATCAGAGCAGTAATCTTTGGGTGACTATTCAGACCCTGTATCTGAAATACCAGATTAAATTCTGATCGGACATCCCGTGAAGGTACAATATAGAATGGTTGGAAGGGACCTTAAAGACCACCTAGTTAGAACCTTTCTGCCATGGACAGGACCACTAGACCAGATTGCTCCAAGCCCCATCCAACCTGGCCCCTTCCAGGGATGGGGCAGCCACAGCTTCTCTGGGCAATTTCTTCCTAATATCTGATCTAAACATGCTCTCTTTCAGTTTAAATCCATTTCCCCTTGCCCAACCACTACATGCCCTTGTAAATAGTCTTGTGCCGTCTTCATTTTTTCCCTTCAGGAACTGGAAGGCCACAATTAGGTCACCCCAAAGCCTTCTCTTTTCCAGGCTGAAAAATCCCAAATCTCTCAGTCTTTCCTTGCATAAGAGGTGCTCCATCCCTCTGATCATCTTGGTGCCTCCTCTGGACTTGCTCCAACAGGTCCATATCCTTCCTGTGCTGGGACCCCAGAGCTGGAGGTGGCTCTGCAGGTGGGGTATCACCTGAGAAGGGCAGAGGGGAAGAATCCCCTTCCTCAACCTGCTGTCCACACTGCTTTGGATGCAGCCCAGGACGTGGTTTGGGCTTCCTGGGCTGCAACTGCACCCTTTGGCAGCTCAGGTCCACCTCTCATCCACCAGCACCTCCAAGTCCTTCTCGCCAGGGCTGCTCTCAGTCTGTTCAGCCCCCAACCTGTATGGTATAAATGATTAGTCTGAGATGTTACATGAGCACATAACCACATACAGTCTTTAAGGTTTCACTTGAATGGGGAAGAATTGCTCCTAAATGGGTGTTTAAAGCCAATTTCAGGTCATAAGTCAGTAGGCATCCATCCCGTGCACTTCCATTTAATCTAAAATCAAGTTCCAGGGAGTATGGACAAAAACTAAAAGGAGAAAGTGTTGCAATATCAAAGAAAAAAGACGCTTTTTACATTAGCAGAAAGGATATTATTCTGGAGTTCTCTTGACCTATTATGGAAAATGGTTTCTGCAAATTCAGGTGAGTGGTTAGTACTCCAGTGGGCACAGTGCTAGGGCAAGGAAATGGCTCACTGTAATAGCAATATAAATGCAGATTTCAACAGGTGAGTGACAAGCAATTGCTGAAGTTGGATGTACTTTTAATCTTAAATTCAGATAGTAATATGAGACTATGAGACAGATATAGCACGTTAATGTAAAAAGCTACTTAAAAAGTTAAGATGAAGGTTAAAGCCTACTTTGAGCATGTAAACTTCAGTTCCAAATTTACTGATGGATAGAAGAATAGTTTACTCATACAATAGTTTTATAGTTCCTGATCTCATGTGTAGGAAAAGCCATTAGTGCCAACCTCATGCTAATGGATTGCAGAGAAAAAAGAACAAAGCAAAAGATGATCTACGTTGCTGACTTAGGGTTTGATACCAGTGGGAAATTTATTTTAGACAGGTTTACACCGTGCAGTCAATAAAAAGCACTGAGTTTGCAAGACTGTGCCTATGTGAGTTCACTATGAAATTTTGGCCAACAAATCAGTTGTAACCTTGAGTTTGTCACCAGCCTCCCATCCATTACCCTTTTCTCTCCTCTCTGCAGTAGCACTTATATTCATATTATGTCTCCTCCTTTCTACAAGAGGTAACCCAGATTCATCCAGTTTTCTTCAGAGGCCACATTTCTTGATTTCTGATCACTCTTGCTGTTTTCTTCTCCAGTTGATCCATATTAGAGTTGATTATCTCTACCTAAACACAGAGTTTTGAACTTAGGTATGCCTTTTTTTCTCTTTCTTTCCTTTTTTTTTTTTTTCTTTTTTTAAGACTTTGAAACAATTAAAACCAGTTTAAAATTAATTGATTCAATCAGTATTAATGATGTATTTTTATTCACACAGGTAATTACCTAAGCCTCAATACAAAATGCTTTCTGACCTTGTACTTTCAGTGGGCTAAAATACCTAATATTTCTGTCAAATACTACTTCTCACCTCCTAAAATATGACTTTATCTGTGAAGGCTTTATATTTACCCTTATCCCATTATTGATCCAGCCAAATGGAGGCATCTAAGTGGCTTTACATCAGAAACAAAATCCAAGCAGAAGAAGGTTGTTAATTCATTGGGCTTTTCTTAGATCTCCAGATTTTCGGATTCCAGTTACAGCTGACCTTGAAACTTTGGATTTGTGGCCAAAGAGATAATGGCAGAAGTGCTGATAAACTAACTAGTGTTTTGGGATATGAATCTTTGTTGAGCTTACTCCCACTAGCAGTATATCACTCTGTATCTGATGTATTACTTATCCTGCTACTCTTACCTCTGTCAGCACTATGAGTAGTTATCTCCCTCCCTATCATTAAGGGAGAAAATTCCTGTAGAGTGGCAGGAAACAATTTACACTTTGGAACACAAAAATTTGAGTGCAAGCCATAAGCTGTGTGGCAGTGAGAAAGGACTGTAGTTTCAAAGACTGACTGAAAACAAGAGTGTATTTACTTTACTATTACAAGAGATTACAACAATCCTGAAATCCTCCAAGGGGTTGTACATGTGGGTGTGAAATCCCACACAAACATACCCACGTCTTCAGGGCACCTTTATTAACATTTCCAAATAATTCAAGAAGAATATTGATAACCTTACACATTTTCTCAAAGACAGAAGGGGTATAACTAATATATTCTGACTTAACTGTATAAAATGAGGCTATTTTAATTGCAGGTGATGTGTTCAACGTCTTTACAAAGTATATCACTTACCCTTTAAAATTCTGATGGCAAAATTCTCATGAAGAAAAAGCACTGAAGTTTGGTTTAATTATTGGGACCAGAGAATCAAAAGAGCCACAGCAATTTTTTTGTGCCTACATCATCACATCAACTGACATAGCATCAACTACTGAAAGAGAATAAAATCATGCATAACATCTTATTATAGCTTAGGAATCAATTGCTTGCAAGAGCACATCAAGTAGCAGCACAAAATTTCCCCCAGGTTATGTTGGCAATTATTGAAAAAAAAATGAGATAATTTATTAGAATATCCCAAAAGATTATATAGTATTTCTGAGTGCTTGTAAGGTACTGAACTACAAGTTGGAGGGATCATTTCTGGACTGATGAAGTTCTTTAGTGTTCGTGGCTATCCACACCCTGACATCTCTGGTAGGAAAATGAGCTCAGAAATGCTCTATTATCAGTTCCCATAGTAGTTCAAGGGAAGGGGGTGTCCATTAAAAAGAACTCATTGAGGTCTCTGACACTCAGCACACAGCAATGAGAGGTTAGAAATATCTCTGCTTAGGTGTTTTCCATAAAAATTCCAAGATCTAAATAACTGCCTGCATTGAATTCCAATGATCTCTGTTCCCTGGAAGTGAAGGAAGGTCTTATTCAAATGGAAGATCCTCTAAGAAAAAGGACTGGTGATGCTTTGAGATCTGAACAGAGGCATAAAGCATAAAAATTCAGCCTTGAGCGAATTGCAATGACTCTGATAATATTCTAAATTACTTTAGTTGTTCAATATTAATCTTTTCTGATATGTTATGTTTATGTTTGAAGAAACAATATTGAAACATGATTTTGAAAAAAATGGATCCAGAACACAGGAAATAAATTGCAAGTTGGACATCAAGATTGCTAGCCAGACCAATTTTAAAGCAGCCAATTTTCACATGGCCCTAGGTGAGTCAAGAGAACATGTTTTTAATCAATAAACCTGTCTGACACACTGCCAAAGATATGTTTTGGACCTACAGAAGTTCCAAGAATGATTTATAAACATTTGCTACCAAGGTTTATTTTAAAACCTATGACATAATCTAAATACAGGGGGGAAAGAATCAGAAACCTTTAAAATACTTTTTAAAAGGAAGTGTGAGAAAAGACTTAATCTCAAATTCAGGGAAATAAATTGTCCAAGTATATCTTAATGTTCCCCTACTTGTGAGAGCCTTGGGCACCCACAAGTGGAGACCAAATCACCCACCCCAAATACACACACTGACAGAGAGGGAGGGAATGGAAGAGAACACAAAGCCTCACAGTGACTTGGGTTGTGGAAGAATCCTGAAAATAATTGTAGCAATGATGAACAAGTGAAATTAATATAAAATTAAGCCTCTTATTAGAGCCAACAGTCTGGGGAGAAGGAAAGCACTCAGCAGGATTGCAAGGATGCTGCTGGTAGAACCTCAGCCCAGTGTAGCTACCAAAGGAACATGGAACTTTGCCCACCTTCATTTAGAGAGAGCCTTTTCCAACTGGCCCTTGCCATCATTGGCATATTTAGTAGCTTCTAGAAATTTCCCTTCTCTGCACGTGCTGAGAGTAGCAATTTCCTAGGCAGTTGCACAGTCCCTTGTATCAAAGTTATATGTAATGCTAGAATGAGGATGGAAAACAAGGACTACGCCAGCCTTCTTTGACACACATGGTGTTATTGTACTCATGATGCAATACTTTCTATAGCTCTTTTCCTGACTGAATCCAGGAAAACTGAATTCTACCCTATTCCTGCCCGTCCATTCTGTTCCAGCAGTCAAATAGGGTTCCAAACATATCAAAGCACAAATATTAACTGTACTGCAGCATAACTAATTGGATAACAACACCGGAGGTAGAATCATAGAATAGCCTGAGTTGGAAGAGACCCACAATGGATTATCAAAGTCCAAATCCTGGCCCTACACAGGATCACCCCAAGAATCCCACCACCTACACATAATATTCTGCAAGCACAAAATATCTGCTTTGCCAGTGAACAGGCTCTTTAGTCAGGACCCAAATGCCTCAAGTTTTACTTTTTGCTCTTCAGGGTGACCTTGGGCCATTACTTTCATCTTGCCCCAACTTCCCTTTCCCACCCCTACAAAGGAAAATTATCTGCTTCTAGCAAGTACTGCAAGAGATTAAGACATTCTTTAACCTCAGAAGCCACTTAACTGACCCTTTTCTCCCAAAACAAATATTCTTTTGCCACTAAGAAAAACGATAACCTAGAAAAGGCACCATCAAGAGCCTTCATTAACGTGGAATTAAGATTGCCCTTATGTTCTTCCAAGGTTGTTGGAAGTAGTATTCTGCCAGCTAGGGAACACAAATTATAGGACAATAAAGTCTTGCCTGTACTTTCTGAGAAGATCCAACACTTTGGTCTTGCAGGTCATGCACTTTTTATGGAGAATCTCAGAACAGTTTGGTTTGGAAGGGACCTTAAAAGTCACCAAACCACCTGCAATGAGCAGAGAAAGAGGTGTGCTCTCCTAGAGAAGAGGGCCCAAAACAATTATTGTTTCCTATTTAAATCCCCTTTCCCTTGGAAAGGGAACAACTGAACCCTGCTGGAGAAGGCACCTGCCACAGTCTGTCCCCAACTTTCTCCCAGGATCACCTTCCCACCCCCTGTGTGACCCTAACCCTGCAGCTACAGACTGCACGAGGGCCATGTTTTACAGCTGAGGTGTTGATGGAAACACTCAGGAAATAAATTCTGAGCCACCTGATATCAACAGGCACCTTCAATCACTCAGAAACAGCAGAGCATCACCAGCAGCTGTTGGCACAGCTCTCCTCACCTCACACTCCCCCAGCTTCCATTCCATGTCTTGGGCAAAGCAGAGCAGTTTAGGGACTGCAGGTGGGCACCAGAAATTATCACTAATTTAGGTGGAGAAAGTCTGCATTGCATTACTACTTATCATTTGGGTATTTTCTCTTTTTAGAACCTGTGAGTGTCACTGCTGATGCTCCATGAAGGCAGATAGAGCAATCTGAACTCTGATTAATGAACTTGTGTTAATGAATTTTTTTTAATAACAGCAGTGGGGTTAAAACAGTCTCTTTGTGCTAAGAAAATGGAATTCATAGCTATAATCAGAATTTTATTTTTATTGGTGAGGTAGAAAGAGAACAGAGTCTATAATATCGTATAGTTGGTGTGCTTCCACATTCACTGCTTATTTATTTCCCAGGAGCCTAAGACATTTTTACTTTCATCAGTAAAAAAGCAGCAATTTCCCTTAATATCTTTCAGGTCATACAGTGTCTATATTGAGGCTATCACGTGTTGTTTTTTTCATCTGTGGTGGTTTTGTTTCTTTTGGAGGAGTAGAAGGTGTGAAGAGGGAGAGGGAACAGCATTTGAGAGAGAATTGTATAACTGAGACTACATCTTCAAGCTCTCAGTTAGAAACTCTCAGGCAACAAATTCTGCATCCAAGACACTCAATTTTAAATGAAGAGTTAGTTAGGGTTTATTTTGAAAGGGGAAATAAATAGAGCCAAGGATAAAAAAAAAAAAAAAAAAAAAAAAAAATAAAAAGCACAGTTTTTCCAACTTTCAGTAATTAAATATTGAACCATAGTATGATTTAATGTATCCTATTCCTGATTCACATGCTCCTGAAGAGATTTATGTGAAAACTGGTATGTAATCATTAGCAATTTATCTTCATCTGTCAAAAACCATACAAGTCTCATCCACACCAGGAGTGATCTTTCTGTGGCTCTTTCTGTGCAACTGTCACGTTCTGGAGCTTTAAGCAGCATAAAGGCTTCACTGGTGCTGTGTCTAATGGATTCATGCACCTCTGCATTCACATTAATACTTACTGCTAATTATTGTTCCCAATACAGAGCAAACAAATGAAGTGTGGGATTCACCTGGATTTCTGAGTGAGGCCAGCATTTCACAGCAGCATCTTAAAGCTGCAACACATCCCCATGAAGTTTCATCAGACTTGTGCCAGAGAACACAATGGAAATAAATGCCAAAGGCATTAAAAATACAGGCCTGTGTTGTTCTCTGAAAATAACTGGCTCTGTGATCACATTTTAGCAGAGGATGTGACTTTGTGTTGCAAATATTTTTGGTTTCCGTCTGTGTGGTGAGTTCACTGATAAGATAGTGAAACAGAAATAAGATATTACTGAAGAGCTTTCCTGTATGTGTAGCTATGCAAGTTGGGAAAAAAAAAAAAAACAACAAACAAAAAAAAAAAAACCCACCAAAAAAAAAAAAAAAAAAAAACAAACAAAAAAAAAAAAAAAAACACCAA
>JAWWLV010000144.1:69950403-69970821 GCA_035041135.1 Platyrinchus mystaceus
AAAAAAAAAAAAAAAAAAAAAAAAAAAAAAAAAAAAAAAAAAAAAAAAAAAAAAAAAAAAAAAAAAAAACAACACCAAAATCAGCAGCAGGAGTAAAGTGGCCAAAAATCACAGTTTAGGAAGGTGTTATGAGATTATTGCATTACCTCCAGTACAAAAGAGATGGAGATCTATTTTAAACATATTCCAAATACATTCAGACTTCAGAACAGTTTGGAATTATCTGTTTTCCTCCACTTTTCTCTGAGAGCTCATCTTTAAACACATATCCTAAATAACAGGTTTTCAGAGAGGCATAAAATACCAAACACTCCACTGTTATTTCCCTGGGTTGAATCAGCCCTACCTCACTTAGGTTTAGTTAGAGACACCTGTCAGGGAAAAACACGTGATGATATAAGTTGGGCAGCATCCTCCAGCAAGCCCCTGGAGCCCCTGGCTGTCAGGACCACATGGGGAACTGCCCCACAGCACATCCTATGGGCAGCTTTGGATCACATCCATCTCATTAGACACAGAGCATGTTGTCTGACAGGAGATGCTGTGCTGTGGTAGAGCAGGACCTGGATATTTGTAGGAGGTGATGGTGATCCAAGATACAGCTGGTCACTTAAAGCAAGGAAAATTAAACAAGTCAAAACCAATTTTTAAAAAACAAATGAAACCCACAACACAAGATAGGACAGGGGGAATGGTTTCAAACTGACAAAGGGGAGGTTAAGATTGGATATTAGGAAGAAATTCTTCCCTGTGAGGATGGGGAGGCACTGGTAGAGGTTACTTGGAGAAGCTGTGGATACCTAATCCCTGGAAGTGTTTAAAGCCCATTTGGATGGGGCTTGGAGCAACCTGGTCTAGTGGAAGGTGTCTCTTCCCATGGCAGGGAGGTTGGAACTTGATCATCTTTAAGGTTCCTTCCAACCCAAACCATTCTATGACTCTGTGATGTTATGATCTTACAGCATCTTGAAGCATCCATATTATCCAGTATTTCCTGCCAAATTCAAAAAAGTTTCACTATTAGCTTTCATTCAATTCTCTTTTCCTTTCATCTCTCATTTTGCCTCACTTTAGTCCCCAAATCCTGCAGCAGAGGTCATCAAGTGGTTAATGGCTGACATGCTTCCAGCTAGAGGAATGTATATCAAACATCCTCATACAGATTTCACCCACCAGCTCACCTTAACAACATTTCAAGAGTAAATTTCACTTGCATTAAGTTTATAAGATTGGCTGCTGAATGTGTTACTGCAGTAGAAAAACAAATGATCACAACAGAGTTTTCCTCTCTTCATAAGAAACACTGCAGTCCTGCTAAAACCATTCCTGCAGAAGTACATCTTATCCTGAGAGGTTCACAAATAGCAGGTTTTATTCTCTACACTCACAAGTGGCAAGATGGTTAGTTTTTAGATTTCATCTTTCCAGCAAGGTCATTTTCCCTACTGATTCAGCATTTCAGTATCTCATTTACTGTCTCAGAAGAGGGAAACAATGCCTAGAAGGAACACACAGACACACAAATTTTTGGAGACAAGATAGAGCAGAAAAAGGTCAGGTGATTTCCATTGTGCCAAGGAAATGATTGTACTGACTGGTTGCTTTATTTAGATGTAGTGCAGACAGCTTGCAGTTGGTCCATTAGAACTGTCTCTCTCTTAATTGCATTGACTTTTAAAAGCTTTGATTAATTATGATACAGAGCAAAGGTTTTGAGCAGAGAGATGACTATGTCAGACAGCAGCTACTGATGCTGACCAGATTAGGTTGGTGTTTAAAGCATTTTATGTCCCATAATAAACTACACACAAAGCTATCACTAGCAGGATTGCAGATGTTAAGAAATATTTCTACTGATCAAAGAGATCCATGATTGCAGAAGACTAGCAATTTATTTATCTATTTTATTTAAATTGGTGGAACTGAATGCAAGAGACAAATAATAGATTTATTTTTTTTTTTGGTTCATCACTGGCATGAAAATAAATCAGATTACATACATACATCTAGAGTAGAGATGGATTAGTTTTTCCCCTCTTTCAACTGAAAAAAATGCTTAATTTTTTTTTCAATTTTGTAAAATTCGTTCACCATGTCTATGCTGAACTTAAAGCAATTGAGATCCTGTGTAAACAGGGTCAGATGCTTTGCATCTCTCCATCTTATTGCCATCAAAACCCTCAGTGGCTTTCAGAGGTTGGTGCTCGTACTTTCTGATATCTATGGCACTATTATAAAAAATGATATGCTTTCCTGAGTTGCACAAGAAACAAATTCGCATTCAATTCCCCAAATAGCCGTAGAAGGTTTATGTGTCCTTGAAAGCACCACTTAAAGTGGGATTCATTGAAAACTAACTGATAGTCGAGCTTTTCAATGGCTCTATGAAGCCAGCAGAGGAAAATTAAATTGCCCTCTGCAGGAGCTGCTGTCTCACCAAGAACTCTGGATGGAAGCTGGATGACAAGGTTGGACAAGATGCATGAAGTTACAGGACCTGTGTCTCTCTGCCTCATTTTCTACACCTTTAATTTGGTAATGGCAGCAATTCCCAGGGCTACTGTATCAGGGCATATTCATTAACATTTCAAGTCCTGCTACTAATGACAAGTAAAGGTGAAAGATTTAAGGGAGTGAGACTCTCGCTACTTGACTGATTTTGCACTACTGATATTTGTGGCTTCTTAAATCTCACTGTTGCAGCCATTCCCACCCTCTCTATGTATAAAGGGTTTTTCAAACCCCTGACAATTTCTGCCATTCTTTTTCTCCTTTACTTTTATATCCTTCTTTGTGATGTCACTACAGTGATTGTTTTCTATTGAAATGCCTTTTAGAAATATATATCCCCATTTTTTTCCTGATAATCAAATATGGGTATTTTTTATTATGTCTAGTTTTAACATTACTGGTTGACTTAGAACCTACTGTAACTTGCAGCACCAGTTTCAAGACTGAAATGTAAGTCTTTTTGAATGAGCTTTATATGATATTTTTCTTTGTCACCTCTGCTGTTACTCCATCAACCCTCGGACAAAAGCTTAGTGGGAATAAACTGTACTACTGTTAACTCAGCCTTCTAAATCTCTCTGCTTGAATTTCAAGCTCTGATTAAATGTGAACTACTGCCCAACTTTTAAACTGCTGGTGGGAAGCAGGTCAACTGGGGAAGAAAACAGCATCTTAGGAGAGCATACATCAGCAGTTTGGGGGGTGAGGCAATATAACACAAGAGACACAGAGAAAATTCAAGAGTCAGCTCATGATGTATTGCTTTCCTTACTGCCTTCGAAATGGGGCTCTGTCACAAGCAGTACAGTGATGTATTGATGCTACAGCTTCCTCATCCACCCCACCAACTCATCCCTCCAGATCTGACACGACTCTTGATACAAAACGGATCCTATACTTTTTCTAAACTAATCTGTGGTCACTGGGATGTCCCTTTTGAATTTATTTTAAGATAAGTTTATCACTAAGAATGCAAGTTGAGAAATTCAGCTTATTGCCCTCACTGGATTTTAGGGCCAAGCAGTCATGGAGCATCAGAAAAATGAAGCATAAGTGAAGCCTTGATGGGAACACACCTTCAAGACCTTGTAGGCAGCTGCCTTTAGAGGAGGCATCCAAACAGCATATTTTCCACCTGTACTGGGGCAACAAAAATTAAGGGAGCACCATCAGCACATATGTGCACATCCTATGTGTTTTTCAGAGGCTGCACCTCAGACACTGCAAACAGAGAAGTAAAGGACCCATGGCAGTGTCACTATTGGCAATATAACTGAGAAACACCGAGGGAGAAAAACCCCTTTCTAATAACCATCACTTAAAAAATCATATTCCCTTCTTCAAGTCATGGTCACACACACAGCATTAACATTAAACAGAATCCTGATGTTATATATAGTCTCTGCATACAGAAACATGTGTACAGAGAGCGAACCATGGGGAACACACACAGCCAGTGAGATAGAAGTATAAATTGAACATGTGCAAGGACATCTAAGTGAAAGAAGAACTCAAACTTCTCTGCAATTAGACCTTTCCCTCATTGCACATGTTTTTATTTCTGGCAATAAAGCTGTAAGTATCTTCTGAAAATTAAGAGGTCTGACCTCTCATCTACATTCTTAATTATGGGAGCAAATTTTACAGCCTGGCTACAAACATCAAATATCATTTCAACAGCAAGTTTGATGAAAAAAAATTAAATTACACATATTTTATTTAATAGTTGAATAACAAAATCTACCTCTCTCCTGCCTTCCCTTACATAGACCTTTGTCAGAGTAACACCCATCATCTTGCCTTCTCTTCCCCCTTCCTTTAACCAGGGGACAGAATGGGCTGTTACAGCCCTGCCCATGCCAATTGCTCCAGTGCCTGTTTCCTCCTGCCTACCGTGTGGTTGGTACACACTGCAGTTATGTGCAGTAGATTACACCTGTTGTAATAAACAAGCCAATTTTCCAGCCTTTGGGCGAATTTGTACAATCTCTTCTGCCTTCTCCCCACAGAGTAATAAGTTCATATCAGAGAACGAGAATGAAAGCACTGAAGGATTCCAGGTCCTCAGGAGTAACTGAGTCAGACATTCTCCAGGGATTGTGGAAGGGGCAGACAATGAGCTCCTGCTTTACAATTCTGCCTTTATAAACATTCCCAACCTGAATCCAGAAGTTCTTAATCAGAGATATGAGAATGTATTTCCCAAATAGCTGTGCTTCAGTTGTAGCTGAAGAGTATCCTCACCGTTTCCTGTGTTGTGGATAACTTCATTCCTTGTTGTGGGTAACTTCATTCCTTGTCTCCTAATAGGGTTTGATTTGTTTACATCTTTATCCTAAAAAAAGCAACACTACCCACTCACTGGAGCGAGTCCAGAGGAGAACCAGCAAATTGATCAGAGGGATGAAGCACCTCTTCTATGAGAAAAGGCCGAGAGAACTGGGATTGTTCATCCTGGGGAAAGGAAGGCTTCAGGGTGACCTTATTGCAGCTTTTCAATGCCTGAAGGGAGCCGACAAGAAACATGGAGAGAGACTATTTACAAGGGCCTGGAGTGAGAAGATGAGGGGGAATGGATTCAAACTGCCAGAGGGCAGGGTTAGACGGAATATTGGGAAGAAATTCTTCCCTGTGAGGGTGGTGAGGCCCTGGCACAGGTTGCCCAGAGAAGCTGTGGCTGCCCCATCCCTGGAAGTGTTCAAGGCCATGTTGGATGTGACTTGGAGCAACCTGGGATAATGGAAGGTGTCCCTGTCCATGGCAGGGGAGTTGGAACTAAATGGTCCTTAAGATTCCTTCCAATCCAGGCCATTCTGTGATTCTGTAATCCTTAACCCACTTCTCTCCACTTCCAGAGCAACACATACATATCTGTAACACTTTGGAAATCTTCTTTCCTTCTCTACGAAGTTTCTGTAGCGACTTTTTGTCCTTATCTCATCTGTCTTGAGCCTCTGTCTCGCTAACGTCTATGACAGTTCTTTACAAAACTTATTACGTTCCCATCAATACCTACCTTCAGTGTGACACTTTGTAGCCACTGTAATAAAGACTGTACAAATGACCAGGTTCCAGAGAACAAATTCACAAAGAATGTTTCTCGCGGTTTATTAGAAGAAGGACATAAATAAACCAAAAATAAAACAGAGACTTCCAGGCTGAGATGGTGAAAAACTACCTTGAAACTGTTGTCCTCTGAGTCTCACTTTGAAATAGAGGGATTCAAACATTTGGTAGCATAGGTTTTGTTTTATTTTATATACTCCTGCACTTAATAATCAAATTCAGCAAAAGGAGCTTCTTTTTGTTTTGGCTTCATGCAGGACTTAGCACAGTGAAGTCTGGAATTGCTCTCCCCCTGTGCTACAAATGCTGATTAGTCTCTCTTCTCTACAAGTAATTTATTTATACTTTTTTAAATGATCATTAGTGAAACATTATTGAATTTATTAAAAAAAAAAAAAAGGATGAAGGATAAATTTTGTTCAGCTAATGAGAGCAGAGAGAGAGTTTCATATTTTTCTATTTTGCATCTCACAGCCCCAATGGAATTTACCAGAGGAAGGTTTGATGTAACACGTCATGAAATGCTATTTACAGCCTGCATACCTGCATGCATATCCATGCCATGTAATCTGAGAAAAGAGGGAAAATAAGAGGAATGTATTAAAAAGGAGTGCAGCAGGAGGAGGAAAGGCTCTAACACAGTAGTTTAAGAACCTGGGTCACGCTGGATCTTAGAACTGCTCGAGGTTTTCAAGTGTTAATGAAAGTTCCCTGCTAAAAATCATTCTTTTCAACTGGCAGGAGAGAATTTGATGATACATTCCTAAAATTTCCTTCCTTGTGTTGTTTACAGCTACTTATAGATCTTTCAGATGGCTTTCAAATTTCAGAAAGAAGTGGGAGGGTAAACAAACATTTTTAAACTAGGTGTGATTTTCTCCTTTTTTCTTTGGTCAGCTTTGTTAAATATCTTCCCTACATAATCTTGAAAGAAGAAAGGAAAAAAAAAAAAAAGAAAAAAACCACCTTGTTGATACTGCTGAAATATGTCGAACTTAGAAAGGCTGAAAACAGGACAAGAACATACAAAAGATTTTTATAACATTTGTGAAATGATTAAATTCTAAATTTGCATAGTTGTTTGTATTTTTAGCAGGTATCACAGTGGAAGAGGATTTTTTTCCAGAGTTCTTTTAAAGTAATTCCTGTCACGATCAGTGTCTTCACTTGTGCCATCTTTGCACTCAGGGAACATAAAGAATGGCAGCTTAAGATCTCAGCTCCTATTTTACCAGTCATATTGCACACATTGCTTTGATCTCAACCAAATTTAGCTGACCTTTCCAACAAAACCAGGACAGAACCCATGCAACTGCATGAAAATTTTAGTCTTCTTAACCTAATTAAGGAAGAGGAAGAGAAAAGCAACTTTTTGAAGGATTATTTGGCTAAATAATTACATCAAAGACTTCGTAGACATTATTGGGCTGTAGCCATTCCTTTTCCTACTAACACCCCCTCCTCAGCTAAATAAATGAAATATTTTATTACATTTTTTTTCTATATTCAGGGAATTGTCATTAGTGAGTTTCTCTTATGGCACCATCTTCTTATCTACAATGTTTGTTTCTGTAATTGAACTTTCCTCAGAAGTTCATTACTTTCCAGTTTTTTCCCTTCTGTGAGTGCAAATTTATTTCAGAAGTGCTCCTTAGCTCTTCCAGCTCTCCTTTCTATATATGAAAGAGCTTTTTTCCTCTTGTTTTGTGGTTACTTTCTTGCTTCCTAGGACCCATTTCATAACCTTGTCTGCAAAGATACAGGATAGAAAGAATTCAAAGCTAGTTTCTTTCCACCAAAAAAAAAAAACCCAAAAATTACTCTAGTTTTTGGAACAACTGCTTAATCTCTCTGGTCTTTATCATTGGGAGATTTTGTGCCAGTACTCACATTCCACTGTAAACTGCCAGCTTTGGAGAGCAATGTGGGACTTTGACACTGGTCCTTCTCTCCCTTCAGTTGTCAGAAATGAGTTTGACCTGGGGGAAATTGCATTAGTGGGAAACCAGATACTGGTCCTCACTCAATAAGATACATTATTTGCTTTTAATCTGGTGGCAGTCCTGTTGGAGTTAACCAGCCTTGAGTATATTCCAGAATAGCAATGCTTTTTTGAGTAAGGACTGGAATATAAAGCTATTTAGACTGAATACTTCTCCCCTAACCTAAGACAAAACCATAAGTTTATGATTTAGGAACGTATTATTTAGATACACAATATACACCCCCATAGCAGGGCTTTAAAGGTTTATTCAGGAACTGTCCCCTTGATCCTCACCCTCCCCTTGTCTCATACACACACACATGCAAAAAGGTCTCTCAGCTGACTCTCAGATCCCACAGCTCCTCCTGTGTTTGCCCTTGATCTTTCTGATCCCTCTAATTGTCAACATGCAGACTCTCTGGACCCCCCAGAACCTGAGCAAAAATAACAGTCTGAAGAAAATCTCAGTCGTCATTAATTATTCCTGATGAGTTTTAAATTCCTCTAACCTTATCCCCAAATTAACTGTCAATTGTTTTCAAATTGGATCCCCGTGGACAGGAGCTTCCATCCACAGGTTGGCTGGTCTGTCTTGTGAAACAGGACTCATGGTAATTCCATACTATCTTTAAGTCACATGAAGCCTTCTCAGCTAAACACAACTGACCAACTGCCTTATCTCTATACCTAGCAAGACTATAATAAATTGATAGCAATTTACATAGGTGTCCAAATAATGGGGTATAGTGAAGAGGAGATTAGAATTATGTAAAAACTGTTGCGTGCTATTTTGACTGAATAGGTTTGTGACAGATTGCCAAATTAAAAGAAAAATATTTTTATTCCATTCTGTGTGATCAAGATTTTGCCTGCTTTGGAAATGGTGAGCAGTTAAACTATATCAGAGGAAGATAATTTATAAAGGAGCTCTGAAATAATATACACATAAAAAAAGCCCAAAAGCCTGCAAAGGAAGATGCAAGATTTTTCAGGTCTGTTTTTGAAGCAGGGAAAACAAGAATATATTTACACCGCTGCTAGAGAAAGGTGTGATGATTTAGAAATTAAAGTCACATTTTTTCTCACCTAAAGCCTTCTTGAATAGCAGGCATTTAAAAGCACAATCTTTACCTTAGTAGAGGTTATAAGTTCCTTTAGAATCTATGGAAGATGGATTGGGCTTTGCATGTCAACTTCTAAGACAGGTTAAGTTTTCTGCACCTCGATAGACTTTCTCTTTGACTTTCAGTCCTGGTGTCCTATTCCCTAATTCCCTATTTCTAAAATAGGGGTAATAGCATTTTTCTGCCTCTGAGGATGTCTGTGAGGATCAATACATTAAGGATGTGAGACAGATACTGAGGTGATGTGGGCTGTACATCTCTAAGATGGATGGCTGCTGAATGGAAGCCAAACACAGAGTTTTCAGAAGATCAGAGAGATTTATTATTCTGGTCCTTACACAGGTTAGAGCTGCATGAAGAAAATGTGACCTTGAGATTCTGCATCTCCTATTTTGATTGCCTCAGTGCCCAGAAAAAGACTGTAGATTAACCCAGACCCCCTCAATTTTCTGCTCCATTTGGGATTCCCATTAAGTGACCATTCAACTGCTCTGACCATTACCCTCTTACACTGTTGGTTAGAAGGGAAGAAAAGGTATCATCCTCTTAATGCAGTCATGTACCTTGTCCTGATGTGATGGCCAAGATTGTCACATCAACTGCAATCTGGTGATACTCTGGGTCTATAAAAAATTTACAATCCCACACAGGAGATAACTTTGTCACCTACACATTAAAGTGTCACTCCTCATATACACATGACTCTCTTATAACTTCACCTCTCAGTTCCTTAAGAGACACAAAAAAAAATATTTCAGAACAAATTCTTTGTTTTCTTCAGTCCCCTCTTCCTGATCCATTGAGGCATTCCAGCAAAGACTAACACAAATGCAGACAAATGGAGAAAAACTTGTGAAAAAATGGAGGTGGATTTGGTGCTACTTGGTTTAACTTTTTCATTGCATTTCAAAACGTTAAAGCAAGTCTACCAACACGACCTCCCAAACTCAATACGTGTCTAATGTGAGATAAAATCGACAAAACGCTCCCTTAGAGTTAGATAACTATTGTAGCTGAGTAAGGATTCAGCTCAGGGTCAGAAAGCAGAATCAGATCAGTGTTTCCTAAACAGATAAAGTGGAGGTGGGGAGGCAAAAATCCATACTTGGAAATCCAGAAATATGACAAGAAGCAGCAAGCAAGAACAATATCAGAGAGGGCAAGGTGCTAGTAGTCCGAGTTTTATATTCCTCATTTTAACATGAAGGAGGATTAGGAAGTGTTATTGCTTCCCTTATGTTCATTCACAGAACACTTCTAAAACAAGAGAGAGAATTATTTTTTTTTTGCACTGAATGAACAGAAGCTATGGAAACTGAGGAGAAGTAGGGTACAGCATATATTTTGGTCTTAATTAAACACTTTCTGGTTATATACTCAGGGCAAAGTTCATCTACTTTCACAGAAATATACTGCCAAACAAAAGAGAAAGGGAATGACTCAAAGTGGCTGAAATCTCAGATAATACAGCTTCACATTCTTCGTGCAACAGCAAATGTATTCAGTGTTTATTGATTCCCTTGACCAATAATTATGCTACACACATATCAAATAAGATGTCAGGGAAAGCAGTACATCCTTGTCTGCTATTTATGCATAAGCACTCCAAGAATTCTCACAAAGCATTAATATAAGATAACTTAAGCAACAACATAATAAAGAAACTGTTTTATAGTCAGGACTAGCCAGCTTGACCACTAAGGCATTTATAAAACAAAAACACAGAAATTACACCAAAGAGTTACTAAGGTCACAGAATCAAACCCACAAAAATCAGCCAGTGGACTTCAGTGTGCATTATAATATATTATTATAATATATTTTCTAATTATATCAGCTCCTGTTAATTCTCTTCTATTGCTTTCCACAGAGTGGATAGGGCTCAATTTGCTCCTGAATTCTTCAGTGATGCTTATTACTATAGTAACCAAATGTTACAAAAACATTAATTATTTTTCATAACATCTTTCAAAACATGGAAAATTAAATCTGTCTGGACAAATGTTTCTAGGTGGCCCTTCTTGAGCAGGGTGTTGGACCAGGCAATCTCCAGAGGTCCCTTCCAACCTCAGCCATTCTGAGATTCCGTGAAAAATAAGATTGTCCTTATTTTTTTGAAAGGGTACGGAGGTAGAGAGTGATTAAGACTGCTTTTTTTGGATCTCCTTTTCAAAACACATTTGTATAGTATTTTAGGCATATTTGCATTTGCCTCTTCAGAGGACAGCTCTCTCCATCTTTAGGTTAGTATTTTTGCAGATGACATACAGAGATTTTCCTTGACTACGAGAAAACCGACGGTCTCAGAACTGAAACACCACTTTAGGATCAATCAGTTCCAGATCTTTTCTTTTTTTTTGCTTGCTTTCTAGTTATCAGGATGCTCATCTTAAATTCATTGATCTCCAAACCTCAGGCTATAATCTTATCAAGGTGCTTTCACAAGATATTTTTTTTTCTAAATTAGCAGGTCTACATTTTGTATTTAATGTAGGAAGAAAAGGTGGAGACTTCTGTGGCTGTCCTTCCTTCTCCAAAACCGTTCCCAAAAAATTCAGCTCAGAGAGGCCAGCAAGATTATAAAGCTTCAGCTTTGAGCTTCAGCTCAAAACCTGACTGAATCTTGTAAAGTTATAAACAGCTGAACACACGGATTTACAACAAGGAGAGTGAGAAAACAATATTATTGAGTCCAATACAGAGAGAAGAACTTTAATTCATGAGGCATTTAACCACAGCAGCTTCAGAGCGATCTGTTCCCCAGCTTGGTTTAAATGAATCTAAATTAGGATGAGATTTGCTACCAGCTGAGCTTTGAAGGTAATGAGAAGCTTTGGGGTATGAGCTTTTGCCTAAAGCTTGGGTTCTCTAGGTGGAATTTTAGGGGCTGAGGAACTTTGTCTTGCCTGACATCACGGCCGAAATAAAAACTGGTTGGTATGACACCAAGTAATTCAGGGATTTTAATAGACTCTGTCTGTGAAAGGCCTTCAGCCAGGGTCAGAGTTACAAAGCCAACAGCCCCTGTGTAAAGCAAACTCCAGTGCTGTGCTGACTTTTTCCAGCTGGGCAAACCTTTGCAGGCAGCTGGATCTCGGTGCCATACAACTCTAGTCATTTGGCAGGCAGCAAACTACTTCAAATTAGCCCCATTGAGTCCAAATCATAAAACAAACCCTCAGAAACAGCAAGAGATAAGCTATCACAAAGTTCTGATTTTGTTATTTATAGCAGCAACAATAGCTAAATAATCATGTTCCTGGGAATCTGTATCCTAGCAGGCACACTCGTGATTTTTTTCCAAAATTATGCTGGTGCCAGGCTGAAAATACAGTAATAACAGGGAGAAAAACTTGATTTTCTCCTATTTAAATTCCTATTTTTCTTTCTATACCTTTCCAGTAACTTCCTATTTATTATTCAACACCACTCCTTGGTACCACCATGTCAACTTCCAGCAGGTCTACCAACTTCACTGGGGTATGAGGAGTAATTCCACCTACCTTAATGCTTCCCTTCACCCACAGCACAGAGCTGGGACAGGCAGTGTCTGTGCAAACAACCTGGTCGAATTTAGCAACTGGAGCAGGAACAGCTGATGAGATCCTCACTATTGTCTCGAAGTGCTAATGGCAAGCTCAGGGTTTTGAGCAACAGTGCCAGCAGAT
This sequence comes from Platyrinchus mystaceus, assembly GCA_035041135.1. Taxonomy (NCBI): domain Eukaryota; kingdom Metazoa; phylum Chordata; class Aves; order Passeriformes; family Tyrannidae; genus Platyrinchus; species Platyrinchus mystaceus. Next base: position 69,962,757 of record JAWWLV010000144.1, read on the forward strand.
TAATCAAATCTGATGAGAGTCTGTGAAGCAGGAACTTGTAAAATAGATATCATTGCACTGGGAGGAGAAAAATACTGGGTAAAACCTTTTCCTGGGTTCTTCTCCCCCAGAATGTGTGGAACATGTGCCTTACCAGCAGTAGAGCCTCTGTGGCACCTTTTCTTCCAGCACTGTCACAGGTCAACAAAAACATGAACAGGAGGAGTGAAAAGAACTTGAACATGATAGAAAAATGAGCATAAAAGGAGGTAAATATTTGATCCTTTACAGAGTGGTACCTACACTGTTGGCTGAACTTTCCTTCTCCCATGGCCTCAGTCCTTTTTCATCGAGGCCTTCTCGTGACTGTCTTACAGGATCCTGTTGGATCCTGCTCAGTTCATGCTGTTTCTTTCCTCTTGAAGTTATTTCTTTGGCATAAATGCCAGTTTTCCACCTTAAGCCTTTACTCCTTACCATGCCCAGTCCTTTACTATTCACACTGTTCATTCAAGTGCCAGTTTATCACACCCTCTGCCCATCTCACTCATTGAGCTGAGATTTTTCAGTGCAAGTTTTGTCGAGGTCCCAGGGTTTGCACAAATTTTAGCACGAGTTCCCATCTCTTTAATAGCAGTTATAACACAACATAACAAAATACACAAGCCATAAAAGGAGTACTTCAGGTCTGAAAATAGGAACAGTCCCAGAAGAAAAGCCTTCAGGCTTGTTCAGCCTTGAAAAGAAATTAGGCATGGAGTTTTACACATTATTTAGGAAAGCAATAAATGTGTGCAGTTTGGGACCTATATTATTTTCATTTTTTTTGGACTAGCTATGATCATATAAAAATATTTCTTCTTTTACTGTGCAAAGTTAAGAGTCTAGATAAACCCAGTGTAAGCCTGTTTGCTTTCTTGGAATTCCAAAGAAATACATGGTCATACTGCAAGAGCTGGAGGCTCAAAACTTCTCTAAAAAGCCAAAAAAATTCAGAAATCACATGGAAACTGAGTGCAGTTTCCAGTGATTTAAAATTGTAATGAATCAGGGGACTCAAGAGAATGTGTTTGAACCATTTTGATGTCATACATGTGTTCTATGACTGCATTTTTGAAAACCCTTTGTAGACAGATAAACTTTATTATTATTTTATAGAGAGGACTGAGATACAGAAAAAAGAACCCATCATCACACTCAAAACCTGCAGTAGGGTCAAAAATTGACACAGCCCTACTGTTCAAACCACAAGACTATTCTTGCAGTGCAAATTGCCAGACAATAACCATTTTCATAAAGTCCTCATTGATTATGCAGTACCGTGGGAAGTTGCTTTTAATGTGCTACAGATGTTTGGATACTTTACACACTAGATTTCAAATCTTTCGCAAAACAGATGACCAGGTGTAGGGAACTTCATAAGAATATTTAATGTCTTAGCTATTATGAAGTTTTTTTCCATGCAGTTTCATATAGTGAAGCTAAAGATAACAATATATTTCATTTTCTTTCTCCTCTAATGTGCCTTTATAAGTTATTTAGCTGTGCAAACATATATGCAGAAATATAATATATATGAATGTGAAAAAAGAGCTCTGTGGTATCATAGAATACTAATGTACCCTGCAGCTTTTTTATTACTCAGCTGTGAGCTGTACCTAGAGAGGCACTAAGATTACTGATGCAGAAAGAAGCATTTTCTCGAGGTAGGTCTATTTTTTTTATAGCCCAGAATTATGCCTACCATTTTCACCAAGTGGTGAGCATTCATACCATCTGCAATGATGTTCTGTCCTTACATAAAATGTGTTCAGAGCTCTGTTACAAACAACAAAACATTACTCCCATTTTGGGTTTCTTGTGGTGGCCACAGCAGTGTCCAAAGCAGAGAACAGGGGGTTGTTCAGGTTACTCTGGTGAGACCTCCTAGATGCCTTTTTAGTTTCTTCATATGTACTTAAAATTCCCAGATACATCTCTGTGCAGTATCATTTACCCACTGCACTATTTTGGGGCAGGCAATTTCTTGAATAGTTGTGTGAGCTGAAACTGGGGAAGGTTGAGACAATCATCTCATCCTGTTGCTGTTGTGAAGAGTGACAGTGGGAGACATCAGGAGATTCATCAACCCATATGTGTCAGATCTGCTACAGTTTTATAATGGACTGGGCTTGGCAGAGAGCCTCTTCTGGGTTTGCACATGGAGAGGTGAAATATCACTTCTGGTGTTTGGCAGAGAACAAGACCACTCATGGGTAAAGGAAAAGGAAGGAAATTTCCAAAACTGAGGGAGAGAAGACATATGTGTGTCAATTCTGCATTTTGCCCTGTTTAGATGCTGCACAGAAACATGGATGAAGCAAAAGGATTACCAAGAAAACCTTCCTCCTCCAGGCTAAGGACACAGGGAAGTATCTTGAAGTTTTCAGCTTAGCAGATATTCCACAGACTTTGCTGCTGGAATGTCACATGTAGGACCAACACAGCAATTAGGTATCTAAAGTCGTAAGCAGATCAAAGTGCATTTAAGAAGAGAAAGCAAATATTTCAGTCTTTAAGAGCTTTGCTTAGTGAATAGATAAGAATTAGGGAATATATCTATAAATCCTCCACTTTTCCTAAGGAGCTTTCCTTCATGCCATGCATAAAATAACTGCCTACTGTACAGTATTTTGCACTATCTGTCAGCTGCCAATAAGCACAAGATGCTGAAGTAAATGAAACTTCAGTTGCAGACTGATGACAATTCCTCTTTTCCAATGAATAGTCTAATGGAAAGGTCTCTTCCATGAAGAGCAATTTAAATAATACAATTCTTGAATTTTAGCCACGGGTATTTAAGTACCCACGTTTTGACATTGTGGGCTAAGCCAGATGAAGATTGAACAGCGGTGTAGAACCCACATATGATTATAAGATAATCTTGTTTTCTGAAGGTTTGGAGAAAAAAAGAAAGATCTAATTAAATCTTAAGATGAGAAATTATTATTCCTTCAAAATAATCTAAATAGAAGGGTGTATTTTTAATTAGTAGAACAGGATGCAAATGCAACCAAACTGAAAAGTTGATTATTCACAAAATCATTGTGTGATTCTTCTACAAATAAAATGAGACAAAATGTATTTTGTGGTTTGAAAATTTAGGTAATACTAATGCACACAGAATATTTACTGATGTGAATCTTATTCAATAGTCAAGTGAGTTCAATCAATTTTCTCACATAAGCTGCATGTACGAATTTTAACTGGCAAATTAGATAGATGTCATCTGCTGGCTCTTTTGGGAAATAAGAAATCCCACTACAAGATCATCAAATTAGTTTTCACCAATTGTATGAAATTATATTAAGTAATACCAGGCTATGTTTTATTTATTTGAAAGTCTGCATCGGGAATTGATAAGTCAAATCCAACAAAACAATCCCAGGAGCAATTTTTATGAAAATGTCTGTTTCAAACCACTGAGTGAATGTGACAATTTTTAATGGCTTGTACCACTCACACAACCTCTGTAACAGAACAGGAGACTGACACAGGTTTGCAGTCCAGCTGAACCACAAGAAACAGAGTGATCTGGATGTATAACCAGGCATAACCTTGATGGGAAGCACCAGACTGTGCCATTAGAAATCATCTGATGAGGGAGATCCCCACACACCAGCAAAAAATAATGTAGGGATGAGAAGGTCTTACAGTTCTTGCCAGTGAATTTTTGCACCACAGAGCCCAGATCTGAAACCTCCTGAATACTTCACTACAAGCAGGTCAAAAACTGGCATCTTCACAACCTCATCCTAGACTGTCTGAACTGAACAAAACCTTCCATGTCTCACATACAAACCTTACATAATTTACCAAATTGCATTACTGTAGGATGCACGAACACATTTGCCAAACCAAAGTGTATTTATTTCAAAAATTACACTAAAGATTATTTCTGTGTAAAGATGGAGTGAAATTGGAGCTCTCAGAACTGTAGTTATCAGTTATGAGTGAGAAGGAAACTCCACAAATAAGGACATCAAATCTGGACTAGGTAATTTTCAGTGGTGTGGCAAAACCACTGAATAGGACTGAGTAGGATTGATTTGGTTTGTGATCTTGCAACTAAAATTTATTTTATTTTCCCTCTTTATATATGTTAAATTTCCTCTTAAAATTTACTGTTAATTATTAATATTAATTTATTTTAATGCCTATGCCAATCCAATAGTTGGAGATACAGGCTTGTATAAACTTATCTTATTTAAAATTACTGAATTTCAGCCTGGACTCAAAATTACTTTAGTTTCTCAATGCCAATTTGTAATACTCATTAAAACCAAACAAAACCAAATTAACTCACTAGCAAAGAAACCACACAACCATATTCCTAATAAATTCTTGTGGATTTTCTAAAATAAATATCAGAACCATCAAACCTCCCTCTAGACCAGGTTGCTCATGTCTCCATCCAGCCTGGCCTCGAACACTTCCAGGGATGGGGCAGACAGGCTGTGTTTTCCCTCCCTGCAGTCACTGGGAAGAGGCAGGTGCCTCCAAAGGACAAGTCACAGCAAAAATTACAGCTGACATAGATAGTGCAGCCCCTCTACATGGATCAGATCAGCCTGAAGATGCTGTTACAGAATAACATCCGTGGAAAATGGAAAATGGAGGAATCCGTTTCTCCCATATGCTATTTTTTAAAAATTCGCTATGCACTGATGTAAGAACACACATGCAGGCTATTGTTTTTAAGGGCTTGAAATAACATCTATCTATCCCCTCAGCAGCAGTGCTGATAGATCATTTCAGCATCTGACACCACTTACAATCTTCTAAGCCATATGCAGTGCCGAAGAACAGCTCTGCTTTCTGCTGCAACATAAAAAAACATTATTCCTTAAGGTTTTGTAGGTGAGGAATTTAAGCATGAAATCGTGATTCCAAGGGAGCCTGAGAACAGAATTGGGCTCAAATGGACAGAGATGAGGGGAAGGTGAGAGAGAGAAAGGGCAGGAAGGTGAGAGAGAACCAACTGGTATAGCAAGAGAAACACCCTTGATGAGATGACTCTGCATTTGCAGTTCACGTGTTCTACTTTTACTTTCTGCCATTCCCACACATAAAAATGATATTCACTGTGAACATAATGAAGGCATATCAAGAGCTAAGTATAAGTAAACATATAAGGGTTTTTTTCTAAAGGTACAGCGAAAATTACACAAAGAGTGTGATAACTGGGCAAACAGGAGCTATAAGAGCGAATTCTGGAATACAGTTAATCCAAAAAAAAATTTTACTATTTTTTTGCAAAAATATTGGGTGTGCAGCACATAACCAGAGTTCATCAAACAGCTTCAATGCTTTTCTGTGAGAGTATTCTAAAGAGGGAGGACAAATAAAGCACCTTTAAAAGATTATATTTCTGGGACAACAGATAATAAGTAGCAGCAAATACAATCTTCCTCTTACAAAATGACATCACTTTAGTCTAAATTCTTCAAGGAGATGTGGCTGTTGAAGCTGCAATAGTTTGTTTTAAAATATCTAGTCTGTGTGTGTAGTTATTAATCCTTATACAGGAAATGAAATATGTGTGCTGAATCATTTGTTCAGTAATCTGTGACATACAATCCATCTATATATGGTTAAATAAATCACAAAACTCCCATTTACTTCAAAGAAAATATATATACACATATACATATGTGTATAAAACACCTTGTAGAGATAGACAGAGTATTGCTAAATAAAGCCTTGGTTCAGAGATAGGTTTGATATTTTAGTCTTATCTTCCTGCCTAAGGCCTAGGAAGATAAATGTGATGCCATCTTCAGCTGGATTTAGAAAGACTCAAGGAATTGTTCTGGCATAACCCTTAAAGCTTAACTGTGTGTAACAACTTCATATTCTTCACTTTGGCAAAAGTTACTTCTGCTTGCATGGATTTAGTGACACAGCAAAATGTCACTGAGTCTTCTGCTTGTATCAAGATCCAACATTTCAGAGAGAAAATTTGGCTGTGCTGGAATCGGAAGGAATTTTGCAGTATTTAAGCTTTATTGCTTGCATTTGCAAATTAGGACTGAAGGCAAATGGCTGTGGCTGCTGACTAAGCCCTGGCTTGAGGCTAAGGAGAAAAAAAGAGGTGCTGATAGCACTGGCAACTACTTCATAACATTATTCATTAGTCAGAGAAAGGACTGGGTCCATTGGTAACAAGATTCATCTTTGTAGGAAACAGGTTTAAATCCATTTAAGTTCACTGAAATTTTCCTAATGATTATAAATTATTTACATTAAATAAATTTTGGGTTCAATGGTACAATCTCAAAAAAAATCTGATTATGTTGGACCCCAGAGGTTTGAAAAGATACATCACATTTCTCAAACAATTTCAGTAGGGTAAAAATAAAGTACGTTTCAGAAAGGCCAAAACATTTTGGTTTGACATACTCAAAGCAAACTTACTCAGTTTTGCACATTTAAATTATATTCCTTTCCACTATACCCACAATCAGCATAACACTGCTTAAAAGAGCCTACCTCACAACCAGAGTTTTGGAGGGGGTCAGTTGAAACCAAATTGGGTTTTTTGCACAGCTCCAGGTATGAGTTGCACATTCAGCTGGCACTGAGCAGCAGGTTCAGCAGGAGAAAGAAATTAAAATGGAAACAGAAATAATGACCTTTCTCATTGTGGTCCTTCCAGATCATTCCTGAAGCACACAGAAACTTTTACTGCCATTGTCTACACAGTGCTTGCCTGCTTTGTCATTAAATGAGGGAATCAATCATCACAGGTCCTGAATTCACTGTAAAAATATTGGTTAGTGAAACTGTGCCAGCTCAGGAAAAAATGGCCCATTGACTTCTCCCTCTCAGTGACGAAGGGAAATGTCCTTTCAGTAACAGGCAGAATTGACGGCCTTTTCTTGTTGATTATAAAGGTCAAAAGTCTGAAGGAAAAACACAGCAACTGGACAGAGAAAAACTAGCTTTGCTAAAGAGCCCATGAACTATCACTGGCTTTGCTTTCGTTTGCATTGACATTCTCGGTGAGGTTCACTGACCACCTCTCTGGCCTTATTTACCCAATAACTATAATGACATATTAATGATGCTGACTCACCTCTTGCTACAAACAAAACTCTAAATTTGAGAGCCTTAATCTGGTCCTTTGGATCAATAAAACATCCACGGCTCGTTTCCATCCATAAGTACAGAGATGCAGCAGCAGGAAGCACAGTCTGAAGGACCACTGTGTGCATATATTTTCCCAGGTCCTTTCTCAGCTATTCTGAGGTGTGCTTGCTGCTTGCACCAGATGAGGCACAAATTATCATCCCTTCCTTTTACAAGGGGTACTGACAAAATTCTGGGGGCAGATCACAGGTTTTCCCTACCACGCTGCAGTAGGGAGGATGCTGAGCACACACTGAGGACCAGGCTTCCTAAGGATCCTCAAAACTACAGAATTCCCATAGTGTTTCCCACTGCCTCAACCATCACAATGCTTCCAGTCCAGATTTCTGTAACTGACTCTTAGTCCTTACACTTTCTGTCCTTCTCCTGCCTGGATTTGCCACCTGCATCTCCACACTTTCACTTTAGTCCTGGTGAGCCTCCTTTCCCAGTCTGACAAGATGGGACTTGCTGCTGTGGTACATATAGAATCATAAAATGATTTGGGTTGGAAGAGACCTTAAAGCTCATCTCATTCCAACCTCCTGCTGTGGGCAGGGACACCTTCCACTAGCCCAGGTTGCTCCAAGCCCTGTCCAACCAGGCCTTCAACACTTTTAGAGATGGGGAAGCCACAGGTTCTCTGGGCAACCTGTGCCAGGGCCTCCCCACCCTCACAGGGACGAATTTCTTCCCATTACCCAATCTAAATCTATCTTCCTTCAGCCTAAAGCATTTCTTTCTTGTCCTGTCAAGTACATGTGAACTGTGCATTGTCCTCCTAATATTTTGAGACCAGTGGTGGTCTAGAAAAGAGACTAACACGATCCCAGTTATGGGGTAAAACTGGAATGCTTTATTGGACATGAGAATACATTTTTAAAGGCATCAGGGGCTGGACATTATAATGAAGGGG
>JAWWLV010000144.1:69989459-70015601 GCA_035041135.1 Platyrinchus mystaceus
CTCCAAGCCCCATCCAACCTGGCCTTGGACACTTCCAGGGATCCAGGGGCAGCCACAGCTTCTCTGGACAACCTGTGTCTCACCACCCTCACAGCCAAGACTTTCTACCTGATGTCTAATATAAATATACCCTATTCCAGCTTAAGGTCATTCCCCCTTGCCCTGTCACTCCAGGCCCTTGTCCAAAGTCCCTCTCCAGCTCTCTTGGAGCCCCTTTAGGTACAGAAAAGGGTCAAAAGGTCTCCCCAGAGCCTTCTTTTCTCCTTTCTGCTCCTACTTACACAAAACTGTACAAATCAGTCTGGGCCAGAAGGTGCATTAGTCCAATTAAGTATCACTTTTCTCTGGAGAGGAGCACAACAACAGGCCTAAGTCATTGCTCAAGTGGTTTTACACCTGGAGAATTCCAAAGGCACAAGACTCATGGAGGTGGTGATCTCTTTAAAGAGCTTCATTGAATATCTTGCCAGTAAAAAAGGCAGAGCAAGCATTTTGAACATGCTCTGTGTGCCAGGGATCCCTGCCATGGTGTAAACCAGTCCTTCAGCTGCTCCCACCCAACAGCTTCCCACCCCCTTATTCCAGTGCTTCACTGGCTTCTTGCATAATGTGTATTAGTCACCAGGTTGCTTAAACTTGCAGCACAGCCAAGTCCCAGTGGCCAAGCACTCCCAGAGTTGCCTGTGAAGGATGCTAAAGGAAAATCTGGCTAGCATTATAAATTTTATACCAAAAAAAAAAAAAATCCATTAAAACTCCAACAGGATTGCAGAAAGGTAATGAGCTGCCATTGACTGATACTAAATTGATCGAAGTAAAGAAAGAAACATTCCCTGCTTTAAAATAAAGCAAAACAAACAAACAAACAAAACTAGCGTGGAAATGATGTCTTTGCTCGGGCAAATTTAAATTGTGGTCAAATCACTACTGTCAGAGAAAACAGATGTATAAGAATAAGATCTTTATTCAATGTTAGCATACTGTAAACTAAGCTAACTTATGACTGAAGGGCCATTTTGGCAAAATGATTATAATCAATTTGTGCTGAAGAGAGGGTGTTTTGAATTTTCTTCTGTTTAATTTGTATACATAAGTGATATAAAGTCACTTTAATGTTACTGCACAGGACAAGGATCCACAGTTATGAAGCATTTGTATTACAAAATGATTCACAGTTTCTTAACAGAACCTCAGGCAAAGATAATTAGAATAAAGGATGTTTGTGACAATTTCAAAGAAGATTATATTAATCTCCTGATAAAATTCTTCACAAGGGGCCTCAGCATTGGTGATATGACTCATTGCTTTAGTATTACCCACATTTTACTGGCGTCTAATCTGCCAATATATGGATTTTAATATAGAATTAATTGTGGATAGAAAATTTTACATGACATATTTCTGAGGTTCCTATTCACTGAAATATATTTATGACTTCAGAAGTGAGGCTTTGGCAATTTCTTGACCACTTACTGTCAAATTTAAATTGGTTTCTGAAGCTTCCTCGGGGAGAGAGAGAGAGAGCTTGTGTGCTCAAGTGGCCTCATACAGACACAGTGTCAGATCATGCAGGTTAATGAGACAGGCAGACAGAAGTGAGAATAAAAGCAGAGCAAACAGGTTAACAAACCTTCACTGGGTTTCCTGGTGTTACACACGGGCTGCTCCTGGTTCCCAGCCTGCTCAGCCAGCCCTAAAGCTCTGCAGTCTCTGATTTATTCTGAACACAGACCAGGCAGCAGGAGAAACTTCCACACCACGCTTGACCACAAAAATCAACCCCAAACACCTCCATTAAACATAGAAATTCTGAGTATTTTGAAGAGATCAGATAAACTCAGTTCCCACCTCTACTTTTCAACGATGGTCTGGTTTTCTTTGCCACCTCCACCATCAGTTCCCACGTCTGCCAGACTTCTGTTTATTTTTTAAGCCATCTGACATTTCAGGAAAGATTAGTTGTACCTCCAAATGCAACCTAACCCAAATAATTATGCTAAATGTCCAAATACTGTCTTTTATGGCCTACTTTCAGTAAGCAACCCAACAGCTTAATGTTATCCAGCAGAAAAGCTGTGGACTGCAAGCAAGTTTTGAGACTTACAAAGGCACCAGCCTAAAAATGGAAGCAACTGAGTGACTGTAACAAACATACCAGCACTTCATGGTCTATCTGTGCCTATGAGAGATTTAAAGCCTAGAAAAAAGAGATTTCCAGGCAAAGGAAGCTCTTGCTAAGAGGGCAAATGTTGAGTAGTTGCTTCTCACAGTAACAGCTGAGCCACGCAAGGCACAATTCCAGTTCAGAGGACACACATGTCCCTGTCACATAAAACAGGGAAACTAATCTGTCTCATCAAAGTCAGCTTAGAGAAGTTACACCTTGACAAGAGAGTAACCACGTGGGGAAAAAAAAAATAAATTCCAACTCCCAAATAACCCAACAAAGTTAGGGAAACAGTCCAGTTTCAGATTTGAAGTGGCTGGGAAGAGAAGGGGGTCTCAAAAGCGTCAGAAATTTCTGCAGAGAAATAGCAGACTACTTTCTTCCTCCTTTATGTTGCTGGCACACAGCGTGGAGACCCTTATGTATGTTCCTGGGGCATCCCAGCCAAGTTACTCTCAGCACCTGAGCAGCAAACTGGACAAGGTGGTTTAGCAAAGAGGGTCTCAGGTCACTGCTGAGTGCATCCTAACAGGGTAATACAGGGACAGCTCAAGGTAATCACCACAGAGTGTGTAATCCAGAGGGAATATTCTTCTTCTGACAAATAATGCTTTGAAGGTGGCCTGGGATGGATCTGCTCCGGATAATCCTAATTCACATACCTGCAACACAGAGCACAAGCTCACCCTTCAACACCTGAGGAAGAGAGTCTTCAGCCAGTTTTGGGCAGGCAGAGAAATCCTGGGAAAAGTGGTGGGGAGAAGGAGATGCTCCTTGGAGAAAGGGGGAATTGGGCTCCAGAACAGGGACAGAAGAGAGGGGGAAGACAAGGGAGGGAGCACAGAGTTCAGAGAAGGGATCTCTGGGGTGCAGGTTGCAGATGTGCAGTCCAGGCCCTGAAGCAGAGAGGAAAGGAGTTTCTTTGAGGATGATTTCCAATGAGAATACCAGCTATTGATGGAAACTAAGCCTGAACTCAAGGAACCAGATGCAATAGTGCAGTGGACAAAGGTAGTTGTTTATATTGCCTTTTTTTTTTTTATGACTATCCTGTTTACTCATGACATTTTTGCATTTTACTTGAGAAACACTATGGCATATATTCCAATGAATCTTGACTTTTACAGTTGTTTAAATCTCCTTGTAAATGATTACTGTAGAGAAAAGTAATATCTTTTCTATGTTGGAACCCTGAATAATCTGGGCTTTTTTTCATCCATTGCAAAGTACTGGTTATCAGGGTTTTACTTGCATAGAATATGGCTGTGGTGCAGTTATACCACTTCTGGTTTCAGATGCAGCTCTGGCACAGCCAGTTTGGTTATCTTCAAGTCATGTTGTGTGGCACAAAATAGATACCATCTTGGAAAACATAGACAACACAGAGAAATGGGGTCTGAACACACATGAATAGTATAAGATAAACATCCAAGAGAATTTTGAAACCATTGAAACCTTTGTGCTATAGATGCACTTGGTCCAAGCTTTCTCTTGCAGAAATGTGGGATAAAGGATGAAGCTGTTTGACAACATTTCCTCCATCCCAGGCTGCTGAAAAAGCTTCCTAATGCTATTGCAGTGAGGAATTATAAGATGCCCACCCAATTAGGTTAATGTAAATAATGATGCTTCCTCCTGAACACAAAATGCTGAGAAGGGAGGAGGAAAAAAAAAAGTCAAGTGGCTACAACTGAGACACAGCTAGAGAGTTTTAAACCCAAAAAATCATCAGTAATCAAGTATTTCTTTCAGCAAGAACAGAGATTTCAGTAGCTTGACTGCAAACCTAAAATCCCATGGCTTTGGGAGGGGTGAGAAGAATCTGAAAGCAAAACATTTAAAAGCAAGGTGCTCTGCATGACTGAATTAATAATGCAGAAAAGACTCCCTCAGAAATAAACATCAACCCTGAAAGGAAAAATAAAACTTCTGTGCAATCCAAATTACTTCATCACTAAGAAATGCAATGTGCTTTTGAGTGAGGTCTGGTGTCTCATTTTTGTCCCGTAGGAATGCAGTGGGTGCAGGTTACTCACCACAGGTGGCACAAGGGGTATATTCTGCTTCTCAGCCCTGTCTGACAATCTCACCACGAGCCGCCTCTGAAGCCCCACCATCCATCACCTCTGAGCCCCCAAACCAAATGGTTTACTGGGAATCTCTCCCTCACCAACATCCACACCTTGACCACATCCTCTCACAGAGGAACCACTTTACATTCAGCCAAACAGCTTTTCCCAGGGGAAGCCTCAAGGGAAGGAATTAAATGTAATGGGAGGTGTAACTCCTAAATAAATGCATCTCTTAGCCAAGGCATGGGGAAGCAAAGGTCAGCTTGCCCTCTGCAGCATGGAGGGTACTCTGACATTCCCACACCAACTTCAGCATTTCCACTTCTCTTTTCAAGTTTAATTTATCTCCTCATTTCCTAATGAGCTGCACTAAAGCAATAAGCCTTGATGAGGAGGGCATTATCAGGAGACAACTTAGTCTGCCCAACACATGATGCTCCACAGGTCAATTATAAGGTCAATTAACAAACCATATTCTCAGTCAGATGTTTTTGGGGAGTAAAACCAGCATAAATTAACAGTGTTTGGAGTTGGCCTACTAATTTTTTTTTTCCTTAGTCTGAAAAGCATTTGAGAAGGAGATTAAGAAAAATAAAAAAAGGAGGAATTTAATTTTTCTTCACATTTTTTCATATCTCCATTAAATCAAGGCAGTAGTTTCTGAAATGGAGGCAAATGTTAGTCTGGTACAGTTACATTTGGGCCTGAAGGCAGCTTTCTGCTTTACCTTTCTGGAGATGGGGGAAAAAACTTAAAAGATCCTTGTGACTATTTATGCACAACTAGGTGATGTGGGGACACGTGCCAGGGCATCTTTTCTCAGTCTAATTTATATAATTCACCTAAATGCAGCCTGGCCAATACAATTCCTACAGCAACAATCTTTATCCATACAGTCAGTTTACATGCACCATCTAATTTCAGACTCAGACTTGAAAATGTCCCATAATCCATAAAATTTGTACCTGGAAAATATAACACAGTTTCACTGTGAAAAATGGTGACCACAGTGTGTAGCCCTTTAAGTGGGGCAGTTACAGTTGTGTGTTTGCTTTATGGTATAATATTGGTAGATTTGATATCTGGAAGACTCCAGAGACAACTAAATATGTACCAAGGTGGTTTTTTGGTTTTGTTTTTCCTTTTTTAATTTTTTTGAGTGGTTTTAATTGACTTATGCTTTACAGGGAAAAAAACCAAAAAACCAAAAAAAACAGATTTTTTTTTTTTAAGATTCTTAGAAATCACACAAACTAAATCAAAATTAGCTGAGGAAATTGGTGGTGATAAAGTTGGATGCAGTAACAACGTATGTCTGAAAATCCAACCCACAACAGTACAAAAAATATTTTTGCTGATGAAATATGTTTTAACAAATTAACACAGAATACTCGTTTACATGTGAGTATCTGTGTGGGTGTAGAATTAAACTAACTCAGTTTTATTTTTCTTACCATCAACCTGGATATGGGTGTTCAGTGAAAGTCTCCATTACTGCTTCTCATTCAGGGGACACAGCAGCCAAAGGTTTAAACCCCTTTTAGTCTGAGAATTTACATAAAACCTTTAAAGACTTTTTTTTCCCCTTTTTTCCCCCCTTTTTTTTTTCTTCTTAAATATACAGAGTATATTTACACAAAGTGGGATGGGGAACACTGCATCAGCCTGGGTAAGCACAATGTGCTCATCTGACTGTGATATCACCAGGAAAACTCCTTAGGATGATGAAAAGGGGTGGAGAGAGAAACTGAAAGTTGATTAAAATCTCGTGTTTCCTATATTCTTTTAGGTTCTTTCCAAATTTAAATGACAAAAGCTCCATACACCTTTACATCTCTTTAAAATTTAACATCAAATAATCTGCATTCAAATAAATATTTCTCTGAAGTTTTTTTTTAACCTATTTCTTCACTTATTTCCAAGGAATTAGGCAAAGAACTTCGAGATGACTATACCTGACCATGTCCTGTTTTATTTCAGGATTTGTCTTTTTTAGGCTTCATTCCAGAGTGTCTCTTCAGAGCCGCCAGTGCAAAATGCTTTTTCTCCTCCTCCTCCTCCCAAAGATACTAATTTGAAAATTTTCAAGGTACAGAGTGTAATGGCTTTCACACAAATGCTGTCATAGAGATATGGACTGCAAACCCCTTTTGAGGACTCTTTTAAAAAGTAAAGCGTTTTTTAAACAGGATTGATTTGTGTGAAAATCAAATACCACCCCTAGAATTTTGACAGGTGAAACAGTCATCCAGGTCCCATTCAGTCATGAGACTCTTCACTGATCATGCTGTTTCTAGCTTATTCATGTTGAAGTGATTAAAGTTTACCCATAAAAAAGAAAGAATAGGTAGAAATGGAGCAGTCAAAGCAGGGAAGAAAATTATAAAGAAATAAAGAAAGAGAAAAGCAACCTGCAAGATCTTATCCAATATAGGTTTTATGACTCCAGAAAATACTTACGATTTATGAACTTATATCACTCCTTCCCCTTGATATCTCTTTCATATTGTGCCCAAGCAAAATATGAGCTGAGATGTAAATTGTTTTTTTTCCCACTTAATCATTTGATAAGTCACTGTTACAGGTAAAGGAAAAACAAAGATTATTTCTATGAGCAATAGAAGCACCTGAAGGTGCCCACAGTGAGAAGAGCTAAAATCTCTGCCTATGGAATGGTGACTAATGTTTGATGTGCAATACAGCTGATGTGTAAGACACCTGCAGCACAATCTACCACCTCAGGCAGGGGATGTTTCCACTAATCCACACAAAAATTAATCTTTAAACTGCTCCCAGCGACAGGGATCTCCCACAGTGTGAGATCCATCTACTGTGATTTTTGAGATACCACTGCCAGATCAGCTGAGATCATAAATGTCCCCCCACGTCCCCAGACGTGCACACTTGTGTGAGGACCCAGATCAGCTGAGATCAGGGCACTAGGGAAAGCTGGAGGAGCTTCTCTTTACAGGGCAAAAAAATGACTCACTGAAACACCACAGAGATTTTTCTGAGCCCTTATCTGTGCACACTGCAGATTTACAGCACTGTCTTAAGGAACACATGAACCCAAGGTGCACGCAGGCTTCTCATACCTCTGTGACAAAGTCTGGTGATCTTAATTTATTCCACAATTATGGCCCAAATAATGGATTTTCCTTACGGTCTCAATTGTAGACCAGGGCCTAATTAATAATGAAAATTGTGTATGACAACTGGCAAGGTCTCTGCGAGCTCCTGCAGCTCCCAGACGTGGGGCTGTGCAACGCTGAGTGATGCTGGGCAGCAACGCTGCTGGCAAGGTAATGGAAACAAGGAGCCTGTGGTTTAACTGAGCCAGGCTGGACTTCCACACAGACACAGAAAACTCAAACAAAAACCAACCAACCAAAAAAAACCTACCCCAAGCCCCTAGGTATATATCTGGATTCATATATACATATATATAAAATCATAGAAACATTTAGGTTGAAAAAGCCCCCTAAGATCATCGAGTCCAACCGATAACCCTGCACTGCCAAGGCCGTGTCCCCAAGTGCCACATCCACACATGTTTTGAACACTTCCAGGGATGGTGAATCCACCACTGCCCTGGGCAGCCTGTTCCAATGCCTGACAACCATTTCTGCGAAGAAATTTTCCCAATATTTCCAGGAAGTTGCAGAGAGTGAGAAGGTCCCCCCTGAGCCTCCTTTTCTCCAGGCTGAGCCTCCCCAACTCCCTCAGCTGCTCCTGCTGCTCCAGATCCTTCCCCAGCTCCATTCCCTTCCCTGGATTCACTCCAGCCCCTCAGTGACTTTCTTGTGAAATGTGAGCCCCTATTGAGGGGCCCCATATAAAAATAAATATACGTATTTATATATTTGAAAATTCAGGCACTGGGATCTTCAGAGACAGCCCATCCAGAAGGTCGTGTGACATTCCTGCCATGTTCCACCTAAATAAAGGCAACAGCTGCTTCCTGGGGAGTAGACTGGTACGTGGTAGATTTTTGGCCATCTCTGCACCTCCTGGAAATTTTTTTGTGTGCATGCAGGCACACATGCAGCACACATAATCACAAATGGAAAAAAAAAAAAAAAAGAAAGCAAGCTTAAAGAAAAATAATCAAGTAGTTTATGAGAAATTAGGATTTTAAAATGGATTTTTGTTTCCATTGACCCTCCTTTTAGCAGCCAAACCTATGGTTCAGTGAGGAGATAGAGCCATTAAGGTGACTTAATATGACCTCTTGGAAATGCAAGCCAAAGAACCTTTTTTTAATAATTTCTGCATGAAATATTTCAGGGAAATAATAGATCAAACACATCCTTCTAGCAAAGTCGTTACCTCTGAATATTCTACGAGGCTTTGGAAATGTTATTTCTCTTTCTTGTGTTTAATTTTTAGTGAGCTGGGATAAAGCAGGTAAGTATAAACATTTCACATCCTGCAGTGATTCAGCTCTTTTCAAGGCCATTATTATGCAGGAGTTACCAAACAACACTGGAACTTTGAAATTTTACCCAAAGGGAGAGGATAATATTGGGTAAGAGCTACTCACCTATGACATCTCACCTAGCAATATCAAAAGAAGGAAACATTTCTCGAGCAATTAAATATTTATTCCTTTAAAGGTATAACTAGAGCACGAAAATACATTTCTACCTCCCACAGCTTTTATCAAGCTGTCAAGTTCTCCATAACTTGGTGTTAACTGAGTCATAAAGGGAAAAATATCTAAAGCAGGAGAAATGTGTGAACCCTTGCCTGAGGATGCACTTGGTCATTCAGTGAGAAAACAGAAAAATTCTTGATATTCCTGCTCTCTGCAGGTGCAACTCAGCAGCAAACTGGGTGTGTGCTTAACTTCCAAAGAGATGCTTGAGTTCTCTGCTAAGAAGAGGTGGGATAACAGGCCTGCCTTTGGATATGGCTTCAGACATGACCTTTCACTTCTGGACAAACTATTCATAAGGTTCCAACTAAAAAAAAAGAAAAATATCCTTTTTATCTATTCCAACTTCTTTTTTTTTTTTTCTCCACACACATATTCATTGTCTTATGAAATAACTGAACCACCAAGTCTGGTCTAAAAGGTTGTTTGGCAGAATATTTAAGCTGAATGAAAGGAGTTATGTTGCCTTATTTCCATTGTAAGCCTTTAATTTAGATTCATACCAATGGGTTCATTTAAAAAAACAAATCTACTACTCAGGTTTTGCTTGAAAATCCCACTGAAATCGACATTTTTATGTGCAGAAATGTCATTTTAAAGCCTATAAATGTACATCCTCTGTCTTAAACTCGAGTTTCCCAGAGACACTGGACCGTGCTTTGGCCAGTGGAGTTACAAAACAAACCTTTAGATATAAAAATATTCCCCCAGTATTTTTATCTTTGTGAGATTGTTTCCCACTGGATTTCCACACCTTGGTCCACCTCTTTTTAAAATGTAGAAGAACTGAGCTATTGATTTGCATTTCACACTCCTGAGGGCACAGTAGCAGGAAAATACTGGATCAAAGTGAATCTCTGCACAGCTGTATCCCCTCCTTCCTTATTATCAAATCATTTGTTCAACTTTAAACATTTGAAAACTGTAATTTATTTGGAGCCAGGCATTTAAACTCATGTAGAAGTTTAATGACGTAATTGAGATCACTTAAGATTGAGGATAAAAATGTGCTATGTGTGAGTAATATACTGTTATTTTACTACACTCAGGTTTCATTTCTTTGCCTCATCCAAAACCTCTATTCCTCTGTAGTAATGTCTTGCTCAGTAGTTCAACTACTGTCTTCTTGACCAAAAATACATATTCAGCTATTTCAACTCTTCAGTTTCAGATTCTTATTTTAATAAACCAATAAAGAAAAAAAATAATATTTGGAAAATTATTTTGAAGGCTATCTAAAAGTTCTCAGGCTTTCTGTTTTCTCTGACTTCTTAACTCAGGAAGTAGCTCCTGTTCTTGCTGAAGAACAGTATTATAAACTGAAATATTTTCATAGCCATTTTCCCATATTTTATTATATGGGAAGTAAGGCAAACCATTTTCTCTAACCCTTTTCTCCTTATGGCCACAGGTCAAAAGATACAGGCATTTCTGGGACTTCGGTAACTTGGGCATCTAATTTCTCATAGAAAAGAAAGAATTCATGACATATGAATTAAAAGGAGAGTGACTACAGCATTTAAGGCCACACTAGAAACTGCCCCTAGTTCAGGGAGGCCTCTCTGACCTTCACGTTGATCTTCAAAACAGTCATTTGCTGTATATTTATCTGCTGGAAGCACATAATTATTTAAAAATAACTAAATTCCATCATCAAGAAGTGTAACTGCTTCCCTTGCATCAAAGGTACAAATGGAAAATTTTCAAGGTTGTAGGTACACAGGAACACATATGATGCCCATAAATTTTGGTTGTGAACTAAACTGACAGTCAGGAGAAAGGTGCAGCTTTCTGAGTGAAGGTTGTGGAGGTCCAGCTGATGGTCAGAGCTCCCTGACTTCAGTGGAGGACTGGATTAGAGAACATTCTCAAAATCCACACAACACTACTTATGCCTACACTTCATATTACACTTAAAGGTCTTCTAGATTTTAAAAGATCTGCAAGATTTCGGGATGGAAAGTCTGTGGGATGAATTCTTGATGGGTGTAGTTAACGGAATTATCACTGTGGCAATAACACTGTGAAAATGAATTTCACAATTTACTTAAGAAGAAAAATACTTTTTTTAAAATATTGGACTTGTTGTTTGATAGTTCACTGAGTCATTCTGAATTTTTTGAGCTATAAGGACGAGTTATTACTTTTTGCTTATTAGTTATTTCATAGAACCACAGAATGGTTTGGGTAGGAAGGGACCTTAAAGATCATCTAGTTCAGAACTGAAAATACTTACCTCATTTAGTCTCTCCTCACATGAAAGCAAATCCAGAGTTTGTAATGCTTATGTTTCCATGTACTTTTCCATCCTACACTGACACTTGTTTCAAGTGAGTTGATAAAGTGAGTTGATATCACCCAATATTTTCCTCTCTCTCTATCAAACCTCTTCTCATCAATCTTACCATTCTGTTGGCTTTACTACATGAGCTGAGCACTGAACTGGTATGTTCTGGTTGTTTATTTGTTCTTGTTTTCAAGTGCATTATTTTTCATGTATGTATTAGCATTAAATTTTATGTTACCACCCTTTCAAAAAGCAAATAATCCTTCCTCAAGCATGACCCTATTTCAAGCAAACTAAGTTGTCCAATATTGTTCTGGATTTTACCTTCAAGGACTATTTTTCCTCAGCATTTTGCAGACACGATTTTGACTGAGTGATAAAGGATTCTTTCTATTACAGACTTTCTCAGCCTTAATCAGTGGAAAATCTACATGTTCATAGATGGCATTTGTCTACATGTTTTCCTCTACACATTTCTATGTTTGAGATGCCTTTTACAGCAACAATGTAATTTTAAAGCAACTATTCAGTTAATCCATCACAGTTTCAGAGCAAAACCCTTATGAAGAAGTGCTATAATTTTTACTTGCAGCAAATTCACTATTTTCTTTTTTTTTTTCATGCAGCACATTGGGATGTTTTTGTCTGTAACTTACTATTTTTTTTCTTTAAAATCTGTACCTATCTTTCATCTCTGTAATTTCAGTTGTAGAGATCCCAGTTACTTCTAGGGAGTTTATTGGTACCACAAGTAATGTCAGTCCATGTCAAACTACAGGGCAATGTAAGGGAAGCTCTTCAAGGACTTCCCCACATCTTCTAATATATTTGGGTCATGTCTACACTCTCCAGTTCTGATTGGGGAACCGTTTTTATCCCACAGTACAACTAAACAAGACAAAAATAGCAATTTCCTAAAAGGCCCCAGAGAGTGTGTTTCTTTACATAGACTGTGTAGGAGGGCAATAGAACAAAATTTGGTACTTTGCTATTCTGGGGAATAATCACCGTATCTGAGACAAGCACCCAAAAATCTCTAAAAAACTCTGCAGGGGTTACTTATGGTTTATCACAGCGTTTCAAACCCCTCGTGAGGTCATGAACGTTCCCTTAAGTTGTTGGTATTTTATTATATGGAAAATTAATAGATGCTCATTGTTTTTCTTTTATATAGAGAGGGATTTTTTGGAAAACAATAATACAGTCTCTGTAGTTGAGCCAACTGTTGGTATTAAAAGGGAATAAAAGCAGATATTTGCACAATGGACTTTACACAGGTCTATAAACTGTGGCACAGTAGATGATTCCCAAGGTTCTGAAATGCCAACCTTTCAAACTCAATAAACTGAACTATCTTTATGCTGGTTCTGAGGTGTTCTGTTAAAACAAATAATTTCATCCCACATCACACATCTCTCTCATATGTATCAACGCTTAAATTTGTCTCTGATTTAAATTGTGCTTTTGACCCACTGACTTGGCTTATTCTGGTTATAAAAAAAATGAGAAAATTCACAAAAAAAAAGAAAAGAAAAAGAAGCATGAGGCAGAATTAATCACTGCATACATCAAATGTGCATTAAAGGAGACAAGCCATACTGAGGATTCCAAGGTTAAATGAGTTTATTGAGTCAGTGGTTACAATGGTATGTCAGGTACCTGTAATCCAAGCTACACCTACATATTTGCCTCTAAATTCTCACACTGTCAGTTTCCGTGTCTCTAAACATTCCACCACCAGGTCTTCTATTACTAATATTATAATAATCAGAATAATAATCATGATATAAAAGGCAATGTCAATCACCATATTGTGCTTCATACTCCACCATAAGGAATTCAATTGGCAAAAGTAAACCTCTGGTCATATTAATGGGATTAATCGAAATGTGAGCAATCAGAACACTACTAGAATATAAAGAACAAAATCTGGTTTAAAAGAAGCATTTTTAAGATGAATTAGTTTGAATCTGTTTTTAAAAATTCACATACTATAATGAAGATGACTTAAAAGTTATATCATTTAATTATTGGGCCACACATTGAAGCATATTGGCTAGTACATTTTTGCACTGCAACAGAAGCAATACAAGCTTTATGGTCTACCATTACAATTCCATTTTTTTTTTTCACTTAATATACCTGCCAACCTAATGTTTCTTGCATGCATTAAAAATTTCGGGGTTTAGACTTGAATTTTTTATATAATCCACATGTACCCCCGTGATGCAAATTCTTTGGCCAATTCAATGCTATAGTTTAGTTTAAAAACGAAGCTTGGAGTAAGTCCATTTAACATCAGAGGGCAATGCCCTAAATTTTGGCATTGCAGAAGGTTAGTAACTTTATGAATAGAGTCTCAGGTCGCATGCAAATTGTCCCTGCTTCCCCCCCACCCCATGCCAGACGCACACAAGTCGGCAGGTATGCATACAAAAAGAATATAAAACCCTCCTGGTAAAGCTTAGTGGTTTAGAATGAATCCATAGCTTTAAATTCACTTAAGGCCTGTACAGGGGAAATATGTTTCTTCTGGGACCCTCTTCTCACTCTTGTCTGATATTCTTCTGGTTTTTCTCTCTTTACTAGAGGTTTCTTCTCAGGGGCCTTCATCTTCCAAGACACAACTGGTGAGTTCACTGCAGCAGTGCCATAGACCTTCTGATATTTAGTAGAAGCCACATAAGATGCTTTCACTGTAAGGACCACAGCGTTCATCAGATTTTTAGCTGCCTGGATGAGAGAAGTGGCACTGTCCAGCTACAAACAGAAAAGAAAATGAAATATAGCAAGGTTACTCCAAAATAAAATACAGCAGGGTTATGCCACGGCTGGATCACTGGACCATTTCCTGACTGAAGTCTGGATACTCACAGATCTTCTTAAAGATGAAACAAATACTCTCCCTCAGGATTAGCTTGTTGTACCCAACACAACATGCACTGAACAGTAAAGGTAAGACTGTGGTACCTCACATTACATTTTTTTGATAATTCAAAGGAAAAAAACTGGCACTGTTTTTTTTTCTTATTGTTCTTTTTCTAAGGTTGAAGAAGTTGCCTTTTTTTCACAAAAAAATGTTACTTCTCACTTAAACCCTTAAAAATTTACTGTTACATGTCAGGAACCTCAAAACAGGTAAACAGGGATTTTTCCCAAGTGTTCTGGTTTGTTCTAATTACTCCTATTAAGCCTAGGATAACCCTCCCAATGATGTCTATGGGAATAGTGTGAGGCCAGTGCTGAGCTTGTAAGAGAATCCCATCTGAAAAGATGAAAGGAGGTTCTGAAACCCCTACAGAAATAAAAAGATGAAACAGTTAACCACAGGTTTTTGCAGCTCCTGTAACATGTGAGTTACTTATGGTGACAAGGAATCTCACTTTATGGTTACCAGGCTTTTTGTACTTATACCTTTGTGCTTCTCCCATGCACGAGTCTGCCTGAGGTTCCCGGGTCCTCGGGATGTAAGAGCCCTTAAGAACTTGTTGAACTTCAAAACACTGGGACTTCCAGTCAGGCAGCTTCCACCATACACTGAAATGAAGTACATACCCCTGGCCAACATTTTCAAAAGGATTTTGAGCACTTAATGGGACTTCCAAGGCAACGTTTCAACGTCCCACAACGTAAATTAGGTACTTGCCAAATCCAAGTGGATGTCCTCAAAGTAGCAAGTCCTTAAAATATGCTAAGTACTTTAGCAACCCAAGTTACTACTTATGATGTTCAATTATCTCTTTCCTAAAATACTAAAAGAGTAGGATACATTTTTTTGTGGTAAAGCCTTTCAGTTATATACCATAACATACCAGTCAAATACCTTGCAGTTATACCATGGAAACTGCTTCAAATATTTATAAGTCTTTCCCAGACTGTAGGAATTATTTTGCATGTAATATCATTTTAGCTCTTTAAGTCCACCCCACATGTTCAGTAAGTTTTTAGCTATTTTTAATAAGTGTAAATGGCCTGTGTCACTCCAAACCTTTCCTGCTCCCTATTTTGGGAGCATATGATTCTGTAATACAAATGCCAAGCAAGGTAAGCAGGATAAACAGTCATAAGGAAATAACAAAACCCATACTATACTTCACCTCAAGCATTTTGAATCATTAACAGAAGAGTTCAGGAGAAATCTCCTTCTGAAGCGTCAGTGACTGACGTGAACAGGAACAGACTCTACAGAAAACCTGTGTTTGGAACCACATTATTCTATACTTACCTGTTCTTCTTTATTTCCTCATTATGATTCATTAGATACATAAATAGCTACATACAGTGAGGTGAAAAACAAAAAAAGCACATTTTAATGATGTTCACGTAGTCGGTGCCATTTCCTGAAATGCACAGTTAATTGCCTGCCCGCAGTAAATATTTTTCCTCAGGACTAATTTGTATTTCTGTTAGTAAAAGAAACTGAGTTAAAAGATGGAAAATTACATTACATGGCAGAAACACGAATGTTCAAGAGGGAGTAATGAAACATAATCCAGTGCAGTGTTATTCTATAACCACACTACTGTATGATTTATAAGGCAATATGTATGTTTGTTGGCAAATAACAGATCATACTCTATTAAATTAGGATATTCTAATTTACTGCAGAGATCTACAATCAAGCATTATTCATTGTTAAATGATTCTTTCTGAAACACTGGTGAATTGATATTGAATATAAAGTGATACCGTCAAATAGTATTTACTTTGTAATTGGTGTGAATGAACTGCCTGGACTGAGCCCATATTGCACATTCCTGAATGAATTCTGGCTGTCAGAGGTTTCCAATAGCTTCAGATTTTCCATCATGAAAAGCATTCTGGTAGCTGTTTCACATGCATTAGGGAACAGGATGACTAAAGGAAGCATTTTAAAATGAGGGGCCACACAGATTAGATGTTTAAACCTATACATAGGGTTCAATCTACATCTTTGAACACATTAGTAATTTTATGAACTATATTGATAAGAGTGAGCAGAAGCCTGTACTTCTTCAAGATCAGATGCAGACTGCAATGGCACCTTTTAGGAAACCACATTATTCTGATGCCATTTTAATCGCCTTTAGTTTCAATCTGCTGTTATAGTAGATATGAGCTCCCTGTTTTCACCATTATTAATCACATTTTAAGATACAGATACTTAGTCTTTGACCTTAATATCCATTTATATTGTAAAATGCTTTCAAGTCTTGGAATCAGAAAAGAGACATAAAACCCCCATCACAGAATTAGGCCATGAGTGTTCTCTAAAATCTGCTGTTAGCCATCCCGTGCATCCAATTTTGCCACCTAAGCACTTCCAGTGATTTTCTTATGCCTCCAGCTCCTTGCTTGTCTTATGGCTCAGTAAAGAAGAATTAAACTGAATGAACATCATTCCAATTAACATTTAGATCTTACTACAGTGTTCCTCCAGCTTTAAGCTCTGCTTTGCCATCAGCAGAGCTACACTGGCATAAAGCTGGAATGAGGCAGCAGTGAATCAAGCCCTTAGTGAGTTAATCCCTTACAAAGTCTGGGCAAAGAAACACACACAATTTTCCAAAAGGATAATGTTAATAATAAAAAACACAAGAAGGAAAATTAACATTTCGAATAAAAGCACCACTAGGAAATTATTGCACTGTACAGAAGGCAACCTTCACTCCCCAGCAATGTCCAGAGAATTATGGATATAACGATGGATTTTGGTCCTAACAGCTAACAGAGCCCTCATCTTGATACACAAAGTAATAGAGTTCTGCAACTTAGACCTCTTTACAAATATGTTTGCCTCCTTATAAGAAAAAAAGCCCTCTTAAACATAAGAGATAAATTTAGGTTATTGGCCCATAAAACTCTAAGAACAGTGAATACTGAGGAATATCAAAATTCATAAATAACCTAAGAATCACTGCACTGGAGCTGAGCACTTAGAATCATAGAATCACTGGGGTTGGAAAAGACCTCCAAGATCATCAAGTCTAAAAAATTTACCCAGGTTAAAACTGCCATGGAATCACAGAATCAATCATACAATGGCTTGGCTGAAGGGACCTTAAAGATCATCTTATTCCACTCCCCCTGCCATGGGCAGGGACACCTTCCACTATCCCAGGTTGCTCCAAGCCCCGTCCAACCTGGCCTTGGACACTTCCAGGGATCCTGGGCAACCTGTGCCAGGGCCTCCCCACCCTCACAGGAAAGAATTTCTTCCTAATATCTAATCTAAAACTGCTCATTTTCAGTTTGAATCCATTCCCCCTTGTCCTGTCACTCCAGGCCCCTGTAAAAAGTTTCTCTCCATCTTTCCTGCAGGGTCCCTTCAGGCTCCATTACCCTGGGAAGGCACAAATCATTCAGTAAAAAATAGTTAAAAAAAAAGGCCTTTGCTACAAGATAACATTGCTATTAGTGAATGCAAGGGTAGAACTCTGGAACAGCAAAGGATTGTATCTGCCAAGAAGATAATTCCAGGGTTTTTTCCCCCTCCAAAAAATCCTTAAGGTTTAGAGGAGTTTTTGAGATGCTTATAAGCTCTCCAGCAATTTTCCTGCACTATTTGCAGAATTCTCCAGAATCTTGTGACAATCAAGATTTTTTGCCTCTTTTACATGTACACATAATCTGAGTAAAATAACCAGCAATTACAACACCAAAATAGCTGAAGAAATGGGAGAGAATAAAGCTGGAAATTTTTCTTTTTAGGAGTACAGCAATGAAAAGAGATTTTCTCCCTGCATTGTCACATCACTGTAATGGGGAAGAATTATACTTTAGCTTTGAGAAAGGAGCAAATCTAACTTCCAGAGATATCTTCACATTTATAATCACAAATATCCACAAAAAGTAAGGGAAATAGAGAAAAATATGTATTTCCAGTGAGCAATGTTATAATATAGGTAGTTTTAAAAGACCTGGTTGTTTAATTTTCTCTATCATTACTGCTGATTTTACTAAACTTTAAAAAGTGGGAGAAGACATCAAAAGAGTTGTAGATAGTTCCTAGTCACGAAATATTTGAACAGAGCAAAAGAAATGACCTGTGCAATAATAGGCCAGTTCAGCTGACAGCACTCCCAAATAAGATAATTCAGTGTCTGTGACAGACTACATAAATAAAGAGAGGGAAGAAATAAATGGCACCCAAAGGGTTGTGTGGGTTAAAACATTTTCCAAGTAACCTACATTGTACTTTGATATGATTAAACTTTGAATTGCTTTAAATAATGCCGTGGATATAACTGGACCTTTGAAAGGCGTTTTGCTTAGTCCTACATGACAGTTTGATTAAAAACTGGGTTGATACAAAACTAACAAGGCACATACAGAGTGATCCCAAATTCTCTAACAGCTGCTTCCAAAAGTACGTCCACACACACACACAAAAAAAGACCAGTGCTCAACAGTGACTGTCATAGTGGGGTCTTGGAGAAACCATTTGGCAGCTTCAAAGTATTAATATTTCTGTTGAAATATTGGGAAAAGGGTCACTTATTTGATGAAATTTTCATATGACAATTAGGAAAGTGGCAAGTCATACAGAAGGCAAGTGACTGATATCTAATTAGCTGCTGAAAGTCACAAAATTTAGATTTTATTTTGGCCAACTTCATAACAGGTGATACCTACTTATACAATAAGGAACTTTATTCCATGAGGGATCCCAAGTAATCACTCTTTGAGCATACAAAAAGGAGTATACAAATAGGCTCAGTTATCATATTCAGTTATGGAATAGTGAGTTCTCTTCCCAATGCAAGGACAATGTTGAGAAACTGGGAAGAATTTACATAAACTCAAGAACTAAAAACATATTTTATGGGAAATACTCAGCTCTGTTTTTTCCAGTCATAAAGAGAATGACTAGAAAATTAATTTATCAAAATCAGCAAGTACATGTTAACGGGAAGCTGATTATATTTCAACTTCCATAGATTAGACAAAGATAAAACAAAACATAATGGTTGAAAGGTGAAGCAGGTCATATTAGTTATTAATTAGCTGATTTTTTTTTATGAAGCAGTGATATGAATTAATCACAAGTACTCATGAAAGATTGATTCTATTTCCTGAAATTGTGAAATCAATATTGGATGGTTTTGCCTAATATGTATTAACTATTGGACATTTTTAATGCACATCAATTCAGGGAGCCTGTGCATCAGTTATGCAGGAAGACAGCTCAGATGATAAAAACAGCCCACACTGACCTTGAAATGTATGAATGCAAAAAATTAGTATTGAGAATTATTGATAAATGCAGTTTAGTCTGGTTTACTTTACTTTACAGATTGCAAGGATCAATTGCCATTTATTTATGTTAGCATGTTGAAAAAGGGCCTGTAAGCCCTCAAATACTCTTGGCTAAGACTTGATTTATGTGCCTTTAGCAGGTGACTTAGGCATTGCCAAGCCCTCAGGGCTGTCTGTGAGTTCTGGGTGAATTCCTTGCTTCTCCTACTTTCCAAAGGAAGTTCCTACTTTCATGGCCAGGTACAGTTGCTGTTACCACAAAGCAGAAGTCAGTTAACAGTCTCCAGACCAAATAAATTTACATGAAGCAATTATGAATCAGGAATATAATTTTCTCAGACCTTATTCTTATGCAACAGAACATTTTCCTCTTAGCTGTGCTTGATAGTAAATCCATTCCTGTGTACATAAGATGTATGTAAGAAAAAAAGATATTATTCATAATA
The DNA here is from genome assembly GCA_035041135.1 of Platyrinchus mystaceus. Taxonomy (NCBI): domain Eukaryota; kingdom Metazoa; phylum Chordata; class Aves; order Passeriformes; family Tyrannidae; genus Platyrinchus; species Platyrinchus mystaceus. The sequence continues at coordinate 70,009,327 of JAWWLV010000144.1, forward strand.
CTTATGTCTTACATTCCTGTGGCACATTCCATGCATAAAACATGACAGTATTAGTGACAGCCAATGCAAGAATGGCCTGTTTGCTATTCAGATGCTCTCATCCCCCTGGTAGGAGACATCTGCTATTTATCAGCACTACTGTGCAATGGCTGAGGGTCTATTTTAGTCAGTCACTGGAAAATGCACACAAGGCTTTTGCTAGGTACAGTCCTTTGTGAGAAAACTATCTTATATATTTCAAAATCTCTATTTAAAAAAAAAAGTCATTATTTAGAATGCAATGTGGTCACAATCATTTTAAAAATGGATCATAGCTACCCAGAGAAAATAGTATTATACTCATCCTTACTTAGCTATTTATTTTCACATTTGACTGCAATTAACTTATTCCTTTATAGATGATGAATATTTAATTCATTCTGGGCATAGTTGTGTTTTATAGATGGCCAATCCACTGAATAACCATCCTCATCTGCATTTTTTCAATTACAGGTAAGGAACCCATGGGATTCCCAAACCCATTTGGTTGTATTTTCCAAAGGCTGCCATCTCCTAGGACAACAGAAAGCACGGGAATATAGCAAGAACTACAGGAATCTTCTGTCTTCTATGGACTATTGTCATTTTAAAACACATGAGCAACTGCTTTATGCCAAATTTGCAAAAACAAGCATATAAAATACTCTCAATACTGGCATTCCCAAAAACCATAGACATAATAAAGAGACACTTCTACAGTTATTTTACTTATTTCAGGTTATTTTAAAACAAAAAAGGATAAAAGACAAAATTATATCCCAATTCATTTGCTTTGAAGAAAAACACTCAATATGGACGTTCATATTTTAACAACTGAAGCAATGAAAATAAAACCCAAAACAATTAGAAACACTTAAAAGTTAATGTTATGTAATTCTTTTTGTGAATTATAATTATTACTGATTTCTCTCCAGCCTCGTGGGTCCCAAAGTTGAAAAACATATTTTCAAATTTTTGATGGATATTATTTTATTTCTATTCATTAAATGTCTTTTCAATCAATAAATTACTTCTCCAATATTATTGCTATAAAGGAAAAAAGTACAATTTTTCTTGTAGCTACCAAATATAATGCAGTTTATTTCCTCAGTATTTAATATTTAATAAGTATCTTGTTGCATTCCTTTCAGAATTTAATGGGGAAAAATATTTTGACCCATGATAAAAAATCTATCAGAACCAGTTATTTTTCTTTTTATGCTCATTTTCTGCCATTCCACAGGAGGGAAAAATGCCAAACCAGTACAACTCATACCATAGCCCAGAAACACTGTAAGGACAGACAATCATATATAGCATTGAATTTTTAAAATTCAATTGTTTTATCAGTATTTTTCATGATACAACTCTGTCTCAAAGCTTCCAGTTACTAAATTAGGATATTTGATATCAGTCTGAATGCCAAAACATCTGCAACAATTCTACAGGACAAGGGAGAAATCCTCAGCCAGTGAAGGCAAAGGAGTTTTGTAGATGGGAACAGGATTTCACCCCACAGGTTTGCCAGAACTCCTATAGTTGTTTCTGCTACACATTTCACTTTCTACCTCAACCTACAACTGAGAAACATGGGAATGAGTTTTCTGCCATGGTGGCTCCAGGGTTTTTTTCTTCCAAATCTGCCTCACTCTGCACAGAACTGATGTCTGGAGGATGTTGCCTACTATGGAACCTCACAGACAGAAAATATGATTGTCTAAGGGCCATCACAGTTCCAAAACAAACTGAAGCAAAATTAGTACAGCCACATTTACAACTTTCAAACCATTCTGCCCTGTGGAATGGTTTGATCTAAATTCTTGGATATTAAGAGGAAACAGGATTTTGTATGACTGATTTAAAGAGAGGCTCCCACCTAATATTCAAGAAGATAAACGTCTGCAGCAAAGAAAAAGTCCAAACACTATTTGACAGAGAGGCAAACCCAAACTAGAGCTAAAATGTTTTGATATTGCCAGAAGGCTTGCTGAAGACAATTAGAGTAAGAAGTCTGTCAAAGCTCAGTATCAGGCCCAATAAAAAAGCAATTTACACCAATTTACACAGGGATTCATATGCCAGAAGTCTACACATTGCCTCACCCTGAGGTCACAGAAGGAAAAGTGCAGACAGAACTCTGTCAAAAGCATCTCACTACAAAGCTCCATTTTCATAATCAACTCCAGTTAAATCTAAAGAAAATGGAAATATAGAATATCTAACTACCCTGTGCTACTTATCTCCCTCCTCCTGACTTGAGTTCTGATTTGGTTGTAATTTGAGAACAAAAATAAATTTTAGAAGCCCAAAATAATCTAGTCCTCTTTCAAACAGAGTTTTAGAAGCAAATCTTTTATTCCTAATCTAGATAACAGGTTATAATAACAGGAAAAAACATGTCTTTCTTACAGTCTTACCTGAAAGCATCCAAATCATGTCTAGTTGGCTGGAAATTGTACTCAGTGATAAAATGTAGGAGACTTTGGATACAAAAAAATCAACAAAGCACAGAAACACTTCATGCTTTACGCAAGCATGTGTTATCTCCTGCTGTTCCTCCTGATTTTGTCACAATGAAAACACAAAGAAAAGCAGCATAATGCAGGATTTCAGATTGCAGTGCTGAGAACTGTGCTATTTGCCCAAATTCTTTTTAAATTTGTACCAGTGTCTGTATGTGATTTATCTCCCCATCTTCAACTCGGAGGATCTGCCACTTTTTAAGGCAGATCAGCTCCTTCAGGTACCTTCTTATCTCTGAAGTGATGCTCGCCCAGGTCAGCACAGAGACACATTTTGAGGACGGCTGCTCGACAGGCATAGCTGACTTTTCTCAGGAAAGGGCTTGGAAACAATGCATCAAACAGATCAGAATGAATAAAACAAAATCCTCCTGTGGAATGGAAGACAGTCCCAGGACAACTGTTCCTTGCTTCCTAATGTTTGCCCACTGTTGTTCATATATATTTTACGTCTTGTAGAAGTAGATAAAGGGTTTGATTATTCAAGATACTGATCACTTCTGAGGTGCTAAAAGGCTTTCACTTCCTTTAAGTTGAGGATCCTTCCAGTATTGCTCAACTCAATCAATAAAAATGTTCCTTTCTCTGTTTGATTCCCTGTGCACTTTCCAGGACTTTAAAACAGTATGCAATGAAATAAATACAAAAAAAAAAATCTAATCTCCACAATAGTCTTCAAGGAAGAGCCTTATTTCAGCTTTTTATAAAAGTCCCAGCACTGACAGAGTTAGCTTAATCATATACAGCAAATAATTTGTAATGGAAATTCTATCATCTTACCAAATAAATTATTCACAACAAACTGTTCTACTTGTTTGACCAACTCAATGGTTAAATAACATTCATCCTTACTAGAAGAAATTTTTTCCCTGGTCAATTACTGAATATACAACCCGTAAATGCATTTGTTCATTACATTTTTAACTTTAGCTAACATTAAATGCCATTAAAACCCATCAAAGCAGGTAAGATTTAATGGAATTACTGAAAGCAAACGAAATCAGAACAAAACAGAAACATTTGTAAAGGCTGTTGCAGCTCTCGAGGAAAGAACAAACATAGATGACAGCAAATTGAGAACAAATTGGAATGAGTAAAATCTTGCTCTGAATTCCAAAGGCTCATTTTTATTACTCATGTTCTATAATGCAAATATTCATTTAGGGTGTAAAGAACCTTTTGAGGTCATCTAGTTCAATGCCCTGTTCAAAACTTGAATTAGATGAGGTTGTTCCAGATTTTGTTCAAATTCAGAGCATGTCCAAGGATATGTTTTTTCCACTGGACTAGACACTTCAACCCTGAACTTGAATTTCACTACCCTCCAGTTATAACTCTTTTATCTTTTATCTAACTGGTATTTCCCATGTTAAAACTTGTTTGTTGTCCCTTTTCCTGTCCCTGTGACTATGCACCTCTGACAAGTCTGGATCTGGTTCTTTGAGATCCTCCTCTTTGATAGATGTAAACAACATCTCCCCTTCCCTCCTAAATACATGCAAAGTTATGTAAGAGAACTGTGTAGATGATGTCTGGGATCTCATTGTCACTACAAGAGCATGTGTCTTATCCAAAGGGAAAAAACTGAGTAACTGTAGAAAGGAAGGAAAAAATACCACCAACTATTGACAATTTTTTAATAGCTCACTCAAGTTGGTTAAACCCTGTCTTCAGAAAATACTTGTGTTAGGGATTCCTAATTTACCTGGACTCTTTTGCAACTCTTTTGCAATTCAGTACTTTAGGTAGCATCTTCTTTGAACAACAAACACAGAAGTACCCGTAGCCTCAGTGATTCAAATTTGGTTTCTGTGCTTTTCACCTCAGGACAATATTTCCTACACAAAACCAAATTAATTCAACCACATCTCCAAATCTTCCCTCTAATCCAGAATTTATGTAAAGGAGATGAAGGTATAAACTTGGCTGTTATTTAGAAGAATGCTGAAATGAAAAAGCATTTTCAGGGGCTCTTTTCATATAAAGTTCTTACTTAAATATTGTACATTACTCATGATTATCTACAGACTTGACTGCACTTGGCTGTTATTGCAACAATTCAAACTGAATGTCTTTAATAATTAGTCATGATCCAAGAACTGTTCATGGCTGGTGTCACTAGACCCCCAGAGGAATTTTTTCAGATGTCTGCAGTTAAACAATTTCTCTAGGAATGAAGGCAGGAAAAACAGGGCTGTTCATAAAAGCCATTGCTTTGATGTGTTCGGTGACCCAGGGAAGGTTTCCAAAGTTTCCATTTCTACAAATGAAGTCTTACCCTGCACTCATCCTACCTAATTCCAGGTGCTGGACCAAAAGATTCCAGACTCCCTTTGTGCTTGGAGAAGAAGACCAGGAACCATGGAGTACTTGAGGTTTTTCACAGGTTCATTTTCTATCAAGATGGGCCAGAGCACCTCACCTTTGAAATGATTTTTATAGATCCCACCTTGCATTAGAATCCTAAAGACAGTACAGTGAATCTGGGAAGAGACACTCAACATCTGCAAAAAAACCCCCTGTCCTTGGATTTGATCCAGTAATCCAAGAACTCAAACAAATCTAATTAATATTTTTTAGGTTGTTTGCCCTAGTTTTCTCTTTTGGTCCTCAAAAGGTCAAATGGAGGAAAACCATGTAGTACAAAACATATCAATCTCTCTAACATAAAGAAACAAACAAGACTGGATCCCCAAGACAGCTGCTTTATTTAGATAAATGCTCCTTAGAAAACAATTTAAATATTTCTGTCCAGAAAAAATTAGTCTCCTTTCTCTAGCAGTTCACAGAAAGCTGACATCACTTATCTATCAACATATGCCCTCAAAAGAACCCTAAAGTTAAACTCTCTGACTCTTCTTGCCTGAACACATGGTTTAATTCACCTGTCCATGTCTCTGTGTTTTTTAAAAGATATTACTATCCTAACCAGTTGTCAGTGTCTACCTGAAACAAAACTATCTGCTCCCTAGAAATGGCCCTTGAGTTCCACATGAAGGAAGTCTGGAGTGAACTTCTCAGATGCAGATGTTTACACTTCACTAGATTAATCACTACCCATAGCAATGGAGATGATAGTAAAAACCTCTTCATAATTCAATTAAGAACTTTCTGAATAATAAAATAATTAGTTTTCATTACACCACAGATCTACTCTCATCTTTTGCACAGCTTGAGTGTGGCAGCCTCCCACTGTTACTGCAAATTTTCTTTTTCCATCTTTTTCAAACCATACTTAACTAGGGTGAAGTCTTTCTCCTGTTTTTTTTATGGGTTTGTTTGTTTGTTTGTTTGTTTGGATTTTGTTTGTTTGTTGGGGGTTGTTTGTTTTTTGTTTTAATTTTTACTTATATTTGGCCATCCAAAGTAAAAACTGGAATATAGAAGACAGAGAAATGCTGGTATTGAAAATTAGGTGTCTTAAGGGAGGATGTAGTGATTGAAACTCATCATTATTCTATAATCTTTTCTGCCTTGAGCTCAGTATTGTTTGCAGAAAGGAAATAACGACAATATTTCCTTCTGTTTTCAGTTCTACGGGGGTACACCATGTGTTTGCTTTGAAACACTGAGGTGGGACTGACAAAAATCCAAAGTATTATGACTGAACAGAATCACATTTAATGCCTTGGAGGTGCAACTGTACCAGGATCAGAAAGCCCAGGGTGTGAAGGCAGTCCTGGTTTCCTCCATCCACTGTACACAGTTCAGGTGCTATTGAGCATTTTTGTTGAC
>JAWWLV010000144.1:70015701-70043455 GCA_035041135.1 Platyrinchus mystaceus
ACTATCATTGTGACTTCTTCTGCTAAAACAAGATGAAATCCACAGTAATTCATTTTGAGTCAATGGTGTTAAACCAGCCTAAAACTGCAGTAAGAGAGGGCAGGGTGATAAGCATCTCTCTGCCAGCTGACATGGTTTAGGAACAGATGGAGCATTTCACAGCTCTCCCTCACTTTTCATATAGAAAAAGAAGGTAAGAACCAACCCACAAAGTTTTAATTCAACTTGTAAGAGAAATCAGCCTGGGAAATTTGGGAATTTTACACAGACACTTTAATCATACTGAAAAAATGTTTGATCCCTATAGATGATCTTGCATCATAAAACTATTGTTCCCCCTTTGCCGGTATGACCGAAGAACAAATCTACAATTTAAGCATTGACCTCCTTAAATTTATAGATATAAATATGCTAATTACTGGTTTATTTCAAGACAGTTACACACAGTGTGCTTGCAAATAAAAAACAAAGATATTTTTAAGAATACCATATCAGAAAGTAACTTTTGTTTTGCTAACAACTTACTTACCAAGATTTAATTCATTTAAATTAGCATATATTGGAAAAAGTTACTCAGATATTTGCTCTCAAAGTTTTCATATTAAACATTAAATAAAATCAGCTGAAATATAGGGCTTATAGTATTTTGATTTAATTCATGTACATGTAAATAATATTTTAAAAAGTCATAATTGACTGAATGTATATTTAAGCATAAGCTGTAAAATGTAGGAATCTGTGCACTTCAGACATTTTAATTTTTTTTTAATCATAACTGCCAGTAAAATAATTAAACAGGGGAATTAGCTCAGTAAATGTAAAATTAGGCTATTTATTCTCCCAGTGTTAAGTTACTCAGGCAAACTCACATCCTGGGGTTGCATGGTCAAAAATTTGTTATTAGAATTTGCACAGACAGATTCCAGGTTAATTATTGGAACAGTTTATGTAATTTTGAATACCATTCCCTCTACAAACTCCCTGCTATACAATTCTAATTTGCTCATCTTAAAAGATAAATTTAGAGTGCAAATTTCTCTGGATTTAAAGGAATCCACTGACATCTCTGTTCCACAATATCCCCTCAGTGTCGATCACTATGTCTAGTTCACCATAATTATTGAATGACATCAATTCTGATTTCCTCTTCCCAATCCTTATACCACTTTTAAAAAGAGTTTCCCTCTCTATGCCACCAAAATGGTTTTGTATCACTGAAGTGAGATTAGAGGCATTGTACAGTTGGTCCTTATCTTTTATCAATTCTGTGCAAAAATTAAAGTCTCCTGCATTATGCAAGAGTAATTACGTGCTGAGACAATTTGACAAAACTCATCAGCAAAGGATGTGCTTGGGCTCTAAATTAAATTTTACCTCCAAGCATTTGCTTCTGAAAAGAACAAACTTCAAATCATCTTTAAGAGCATCAATTCTCATAAAGTTTTCCCAGTGAAACATTAGAGACTGACTAACCTGCTTTTCCTTTCCTTTCCTACTGAAAAGATTAAAGTTTGCTGGGAAAGCTAAATTTGCTTAACAAGTTCGTGGCTTTGCAAAGGAAGATCTGGAGATTTCATGCTTGGTTCACTACAGGAATAAACAGTAGTAAAACTCTTTGTGCACATTATTTAAAGCCAGAAGAGTTACCACCTGTCAGGGAGACATTTTTATATTCTTTGTCCTTATTTTTCTCTCTGACAGGAAGGGAAACAATCATTAGTGAAAGTTTTGGTAGCTGGCTTTGTAAACAAGACTCTTATCCTCCCAGAGTTTCATTCAGATCTCCTATGCATTGATACAAAGAGCATCCCTGAGTCATCAGGGAGGAATATCTATCCATCACCACAGACCAATCCCCAATACGTGCCACTGACCAGAAGATGGAAATGGTCTGCATCCTTAACCAATTGCTCAAAGCCAGGAAGTCACCTGGAAATAGAAGTACTTCATCAATCAAACTATGGACCACCTCTGCAGAAAAGGCTCTGATTGCACCCTCCTCGTCTTTGATTTATGGAGAATGTGCTGCTGCCTTTCAGTGCCTCTCACTGAGATGTGACAAGACCCCACACAAAGCTGGTAAAGAGCTTTAAATGAACAAGAACAGCAAGATTTGCAGAATCCCTGGGGGCCAAAATCTTCATATGATCCTTCTGCTGCCCTTTAGTATGAGAGCTCTGACATCTTGACAGCTTTAATAGATACCCAAGAGGCAGAACAAAAAAGAAAGATCTTCGTAGTCCATCTTGTGTTTTCTAAAATGCTGAGGGATATTAAAACAGTGAAGCAGTAATACTTGGGGCCAAGGGACATTGGTAACAAGACAATGCTTTAAAGGAAAATAGTAATGTTTAGATAGTGACAAAAGAAAAACACCAAGAAATTCAGTTAGCAGTATCCCTGCCCATCTCAAGTTCTTATCACAGAAAAAAATAATCAAATGCTTTGATTTATAATTTCAAAAGTTAAATCTCAGTTACATCTCCTGAGATTTCCCACTTAATTTTAAGTCTATCACAATTTAACTTTGAATTTTATTTCATCTATAAAATAATTGGGCTATTGTCAATACAGAGCTTCATTAAATATTCTGGGCAAAGAAAATAAAAACAGTAACAGAGAATATAGGGAAAAAAAAAATCCTGTCCCATATAAACAGCCATTATCCAAAGTTAGTAATGTTAAATATATAAATAACATCATCTATCTTTCATCATAAAGAACTTTAGGAAAAGTATGGCCCAGCACTGTAATTAAATACTGTAATTAAATTAATGGAAGTTTAGCAATTGAGTTCAAGGGGACCAGGGCCTGCCTTTTAGCAAGGCAAGTTAAACATTGAAGGATCAGTTTAACCATCAGTAAATGGACTGTCTCTGCAGAGAAACGTGATCATTGCTTTGCAGATGATGTAAACTCTGGGACTTCAGGACAGGAAGGGAATGCTTTTTCTCAGGTGACTAAGACAACACATGCAAATAATTCTGTGAGTCCTAATTAAAAAAAAAAAAAACAAAAAACAAAAAAAAAAAAACACCAAACCAAAAAAGAAGCTATCAAAAAAATCCCCCGTTGCCATGTCTCTTCCCTCCACCCCCAGATCTATAAAGACATAGATGAGACAGGAGGTTACTCACCGTCGAGGAGTCACCGCTTCCAGTCTCAAGCGTAGCTCCCTCAGCACAGGTGGGTGGGTGGGTGGAAAGTTGACTAGCCCTGCCCCCATCTATGACATCACACTCTACCTCATAAAAGGTAGTGAAAGTGCTCTGAACTCCAGTCTGATTTCCGAGAGATACAGAAAAGAGATAGTGAGAGAGAGAGCAAGAGAAATATTGTGCGTAGAGGTGAGGAGAGAGGGAAACGTGTGCTGAAGGAGCTCTGCTTGGCCAAGGAGACAGGGACTCCTCCACGGTGAGTGACCCCGCTGGCTGGTGGTTCCTCTCACTTGTTCCCATAGCACAGGTTAAACCTGCAGAGCCCTACAGGGTCTGCTGACTGGGAAAGGGGGTAATTTTTGGCCCCTCTGGATGAAAACCAGAGGACAGAAAGCTCTGTCCCCGTTAAACGCTAATTGACATCAAATCGTGCGCGAATTTGGTTCATAGGCTTCCAAATGGCACTGGTTTATGTGTGGTTTTGTACAGCCAAACTGCACAAAAACATACACACCAGTGCAAGCAGGTAAAATTCCAGTGACTACAGCTGGAATTATGCTTGTGTCCCCCCATGCTGAGCAAACATCCAATCCACACCTCTGGAATGACCCTTGAGTAGAGAAAACCAGAGGGTTGGCCTTCTATATACCCTCTATACACCACTGCATGAAGGAGGCCAGCAAAGAATTATGGTTTTCTTGCACTGAAAATGAGAACTGACAAACTGTGCTGAAAGAACAAGTGAGGGAAGTATAAAAATTCTGGGCATACATTTATTTACAGAGCACACTTTCAAAGTTCCAGAAAATATCAACAAAATTGCAGAGAGGTGATGTTTTTAAATATGTGCATTTTTTAGACAGTGACAACCTTACAGGCTGAGGCACGTTTTTTTTTTTCAAACAACATCCCAAGAACTGAAATGGGAGGGCTTAAAATGGGATATTCATTCTAATTTATTGTAAATGGAATTTTTACCATCCAAATTCTGGAAAAGCAGGTTCAAGAGTAAACATAATTGCTTAAATTATTCACTGGGATTTTCTTGATAACCTAGCTGTACACTAAAAGTGAAAAAAAATAGTATATGCTGCTAAACTTTACTCAATTTAATAACACTGCTTAGAGAGTGGGGACTATTCAGTGCCAATAAAGAGGGCTAACATAAGATCCTGCCTTTTGGAAGAGGCAAAATGAACGCTCCTTAAATATCTTTTAAGACTATGGATTATAGGCACACTGAGCTAATACTGACATTTTCCCTTAGGCTTTTTGATGCTACAAGGAACATGTGAATTGTAATCTAATCATGATTAGTTTTTCTGTCTTAATAATGATTAATGTGCATTCCCTGCTCTATGTGATCTTTGTTTTTCTCTCCTTTGCTTCTATTGAAAAAAGAAAGTGTGTGACTCATGCCTAAAACCAATCCCTTCACCTAACAACAGAAGTCAATTATTTTTCTTCTTACCCTCCAGAACTTTTATCATAATGTTAATCCTGCAGTCTCTGCAGATGCTACTTTAAACCAGTACATTTGTGGATTTAAAAACTCAACAAATGGGTGCTCAGTTGGCAAAATGAAGAGTTACTGTGACTTAGAGATGATATGGAACTCCAGGAACACAATGCAAATCTAGGCTGCAGCTGAGTGATGCTAAGTGATGATAGTGCTGTTCACAATTGGATTAAACACACATCTGTCTGATTTCTCTTTGCATCTTCTTGACTACAAGCTATTTGCATGTCTGAAGATAGAGAGGAGGAAAACCACCTCTGGTACCCTGTATTGCATCGAGTCCTTATTAATATTCATGTCTAATGGCCTGCTAAAACAAAAGAAAAATCGTAATTTTTAAAGGCTTTTATGGTAAAAAGTACCAAGTAGAATTCAGTTAATCCATAGCTTAGGTAACCTATGCCTTGACTACTGCACCACAGTTGTTTTTGCCAAATAAAGTAGGAATGTATTTGAACTCCTGTGACCACCAGACCTTATGAAGGCTAAGCAATGTTGCTGATTCTGATAAAGAGAAGGATGTTCAGAGGATGTCTCCTTAAATATGAGAAATATTACACCTGTAATAGCAGTTCTAAGATCTCCTACAGAGAGACTTAAGAGCAAGTAAGAGTTAAATTGTCTTTCATTGGAATAGAAACATAAGGAAGTAGCACAATTAAATCCCAGAAGACTGAGTGTGGACAAGGATGTACTCCAGTAACAATACAAGACAAGGAATATGGAGAAATATGGATGATTCCATCGTGATAATGTGATATAAACAGTTTAACAGATTAGATAGCAGATAATACCCCAGATCTGAAATCTTGCTTTGACCTTCTTAGTATGATATCTGTGGTCTATAAAGAGAAAATTAAGGGAAGAGCAAAGTTAAGACTGAAGAGCAAAATTAAGACTGAGTTGTGAACATACACGAGAGCACATTACTCACCTACTAAAACACATTACTAAATAAAAGCAGAGAAAGAATATATCTCATGAAAACATTTTAAAAATGTTTACACATTCAAGGAAGGAGAGGAATCTTCCAAAGAGTATAACTAAGATTAATTAAATGAATGCATGGAAATGCAAAGAGACAGTAAATGAAGACTTGAATATCAAAAGTTTTCTTAAGGGATGTAAGTTAAGCCTCTAACAGCATAAGAACACTGTGAATGCAGGTTGAGTAATTGATTTAATAATTTGCACCCAGGCACTAGAAACCAACTTAAAAAAAGGGTCTATGTTCAGTCTGACCTCAAAGATCTGTTGGGAAAAAAATCCCTGTGTGCTTTCTTTCTTTCTTAAAGAGATGAACAAATGATGGGAAAGGGCAGGCACCACACAGGTACCAGTGGGGCTCAGATATTGGTGCTCTAATCCACTTTGAAAGACTTCTAATTTGGCTTTTGATGAGATTTAGGACACATTACTTGCAGACTTCATTTCAGTTTCTAGAGACACTATTACCTACCCGGTAACTTAGTTCACGAGGTATTTTGCTGATGTAGTAGCCAGAATCTTGAAGAATTGATGTAAAAAGAGAGCATTTGAGAATATCTAACAGTAAGAGGTTAGGACTGATTTTTCTGATACTGGTTAGTTTTTTACTTTGACATTTTACTTTTTGTTGATGCAGCTGCTTAACAGTTATGTAAGATTAATGATGTGACACCAGAGATATTCCTCCTTTGCTTCTGTGAGGTACATAAATAATAATTGTAATAATAATATGTCCCAAGTGTGGAAGAAAATATTTCACAGGTTAAAGATAAAAGGTAACTTTTAACCTTCCTCCCTCAGTTTGTTCTCTTCCCAAAGGCTCTTATGACCTCCTGCATTTAATGGAAACACATTGTGAGTTTTCTTAAATACTTTTTTCTAAGTTGTTCTGTTCAGTATTTGAAGTTGATTTTGCTCAGGCTGAGAAAACCTGTTGATGTTTTCCCTTCAGGTATGTCTTCTTGTCTGTGAGTGTTTCTATGTGTGTGCTACTCATCTGCAACTCAGGTTGTCAAGAACAATAATTAAAGTCAAAGGAACTGATGAGTCTGAACTGAAGTTATTATTCTTTTAATATCTGCAAAAGCACCACCTGACAGTTCTTCTAGAAGTGAGATTCAGTCTCACCACTATGCAACTCAGGGAATTAAAAAATTGCAAGAGCTACAAGATGTACTTCTGTATAAGAAACAAAATCCAAAATCTCCTGTTGTGTGCTAAATCTGTCATTATGCAAATTCAGTCCTCCATAATTCCATGAGAATGAAAAAAAACCCCCTAACTTTTATTTAAAGCCTCAGGATGTACCTATTAGCAAATCTCTGCTTTGCATTAGGGAGGCCAACTGAGAATGCCCCAGGGGAAAGGAATTCTTATTTAATACAAAATGGTGACACTTGGTCCCAAACCATCTCTTTTGAAGGCAGTAATACAAGAAAAGAAGGCAATGTGAAGAAGTGCTACATTGCTCTATTTCTTTATAGTAATTTTTACAGGAATAATCTTTTAGGACCATATCTTAGGGTGTGTTAGAATGGTCTTTAATCCTTGCTAATTATTGCAAGGCTGGTGTAATTTGTGTATCAGAAAGCCATAATATTCCCATTTTCTTCCCAACTCATTCAGCATGGCCTGGAACAGGAAAACAAGCTTAATTGAAGCCATAAGTACTGTAGCAGAGGAGCTTTGAATTTTTGAGTGGTTACTATTTTTAAAGCAAATGCAGTATGTAATGAAGCTCATACAATAGTATTTCCTTCAATTCTCTAATCTTTTTCTATGATCATATTTGTTTCACGCTTTAGCCTTGAATCTGTAACACTTTGCTTTGTTCTTATGGAATTAAATGGATTATTTGGTATCAGAAGTGCTTTTCTTTGCAGAAAACTCTTCTAATGAGAAATTTCAATAAATGTAATCTTCAGAAATTCATGAATATTTGTCTCCTGATAAAGCACAAGAGCAAGTTCCCTCTAGCCAAAATGCTTCTTAATAAGGAGAAAATCTGACCTGTCTAAATTTGAACTTGCTGAATATAGACATATAGATAGTGCTTCTTGTCTCCATGAATATATTCTAATGAAGAGAAGTGCAGTGTGATTTTGCTTTGCAAATTAAATTATAGATAACATCTCTCCATTTATGCAGGATATATTGTTTCATATTTATGTGTATGTGTATTTACATAAGCATTTATATACAACGAGATATTTTTTTAGACCTGAAAATAGCCTTATATCAAGAAATTGGAGTTCCAAAAGAACTGAGATTATTGCACAAAAAATATTTTCTTGTTGAATTTTTCAGTTCTGTCTTAAGCTTCATTCATCTACTTTTCCTTACATGGAGTAAACTCTGCCTGCCACCAATCGACCTTCACTCAGCTGCTGTGAGGAAACAGCCATACACTAAAAATAAATTAACCTTTCCAAAGGCTTCTACAAATTCTAGTACAACTTTTGACTTAAAGTGAGTTGATTACCCACATTAGATCTGCTCAGCACTGCCTGCTTGGGGCTTGAATCCCTCCAATGGTGCCAATTGCATAAACTCTCTGGTCTCCTGGTCCACGCTACCTTTACTGGGAAGCAATGGATAAGCTACATATAATGAACTAAATCTTTATTATTGTCAAATATTTGGGAGAGGTATTGCAAATGGCTTTAGAGCCACTACAGATACATCTATTTATGTCTTTTTTTTTTCCTGTTCATCTTTGAGGTGTTTCATAGGATAATTAGGAATTCTTCACTGTTTTAACTTTCAGAAAGCCCTAAGACAGTGCTTCAATGAAATACGTCATATATAATGAATATATGACCCTGAGGGATTTTATCAGCACTCATTTTGATTAACCTGCATAGTTCACTGGTGCCTTTATCCTTTAGGAGTAGTAAATTGACTCAGTGTCAGGATGATAAATTTTTTATGTTACCATATCGTCGGGTAGTCCCTTTCTTGGACAGTGTATTGAGGGACGTTCTGTGCCAGCAGGAGCTGGAGACTCCTCTATTCATCACAAAGAGAAAAGCCCAAACAAATTTGTTCCACATAAAGGTTTATCAAAAAACTTCATACAGCCATTTGTTTTGGAACAAAGTACATTTACTATGGCTTTATTTCACCCTCTTGAGTATCAATATGTCTGCACACATTCAAACACTTAGAGGTCTGCAGAGGTTACTTAAATATATCTCCATCCCAAACTGCCCAGCTGAAACATCTCCCTGTATTTTTAATTTCTTTATGTTGTTCCAAAGCAGGTCACATGACCTACTTGAATACTCAGAGTAGATCAGGATCCCTCTTGAAACTTGCTGAAGGTGCACTCAATCCATGGTCCATATTGCTGACCCAATATTGACCCCTGAGGGACACCACTCATCACTGTCCCCCACCTGGACATTGAGCCATTGACCACAACTCCTTCAGTGAGACCATCAAGCCAATTCCTTACCCACTGATTGGTCCATCAGTTAAATCCATATCCTTATAGTTTAGAGATGATATGTGGGCCAGTTGTTCCACTTCTATTATAAATTAATAGTAAAACTTATTTTCTTGCTAGCTAGGTAACAGTAATAACCTTTTTGTACTCCTGAGAATCTAGAAGAAAAAGGACCCCAACAGTTTTGTCAATTTACCAACTCTCCCTTCAGGAAAGTTTCTTTTACATAATGCTAAATTCTTGCCTGATTCAGGAGGAATTGAATCACTCTATTTGCCAAGCTCCAAACCAACACTTTGTCCATATTCTTAAGCATTTTACATGCAAAGGTTCTCTTTGACTGCCAGCTTTAAAGCAAAGGAAAACACTCCAGAAAGGCTTTCTTTTTCAGGAAAATGAAATAACCCATCAGTGGCTCTTAAGTAAATGTTTAGGAACATGCTCTTAATCCAAATTCAATGAAAGACAGCTTTACTCACTTTTAATAACAGTTGAACCTCAGATTACCTGATTTTTCTTTGAGTCTCTAGAATTAATAAGTAGTAACTTGGTATTTTACTGCCCACATGCACACCAACTTGCTTTTACAGCACGAGGTAGTTTACAGTGATTCAGCCTTAAATGAAAGAAAAGTAGGAACTTTAAACTATCTTGTTTTATTCCATGTGAGATCCATAGGCAGACTTGACAGGGACACTGCCAGCTCACCTAAAATAACTGCTGGATGCTCCCTGTTACTCTCTGATAAATAATGAGGTTCATTCATTTTTGGTGAGGACCAGCTCTTTCTGGTTACGTTACTCTTATCACTGATCAAGAATAAACATATATTTTGCTGTATGTCCTGTATCTGTTAATATTTTTATGTATCCACCCTCCCAGTCAGGTGTGTTATGGTAATTTTAACCCAAAATTAATGGGGTGGCTCCAGTCTTTTTATCTTCCTTTTCCTGCCAAAGTCCTCACTTCAATTCCCCAAGTGGGAGCTCCTCAATAAATTCCCAATCTTAACTAAACTGTTTCGTATCTTCAACAGATTATAAGAATCCTTCTCTGAGTATTGCAGTTGAACCTATTATGTTAAGACAAATGGGATTTGGAAAACAATTGGGAACTGGACCCAGCTAAACTATATGTTTGGAGAGTGCTTTGGCTGTTGATTCAATATTTTTGGACAGTGTTCAAAGGCACATGGTACAACACTGGATATCTGTCTGGCTCAGAAGTTTCAGACTTTCTGGGCAAATTTTCTGATCATACAGCTGATTAGATCTGTAGAGCTCTAAATCAAACCTGAACACGATAAGGGGCTGCCTTGGCTACGAGATTTTCTTAGATTCTGCTCAATCTAATCCTACAGGAAAATCTGTGGCAAACCTACTAACATAAAGAATAATTTTAAAAAATGCAAGCTTATAGCCTAAATTGGTAGTAGGCAAATGAGCTGATCAGCTTCTGAGCAGCAGTAAACAGAACAAGTGTATATTTATTCTAGAGTAAGAAATTAATATATATATTTGTTTTATTGTAATGCTCTTGCTAACAAGAGGCAGAAAGGAACATTGGAAAAATAAAGCAGCCCTACAGTCAGAAGACTGAATTTGTATCTAAATAAGAAACACCATCATTAAAAGCAACTCTATTGAACAAAAGTAGCTCCCAGAAACAGGCAAGGCTATCAGCAAGAGCTAAGTATATGTAAATGGGATTTACTGAGAGTAGTGTATGCTCAGCACCTCAGAGGATTCATTCCAATACAACACTTCAACTGATTATGAAGCAAATACGCATTACTTTAAATAAACTAAGGCAAGAGACAAAGCAAATTATTTTGAAATGCTTTTACTCTGTAATTTCATTAAAGAACGTTGTTTATTCTTAGAGGGGAACTAGAAATTGAATATTCAAATTTAAAACTACAGAAACATATATCTGTTTATGGACCAAGGCCAAAGAAACTTTTATTAGGAACCGGGATATCATCTACACAGGTCAGAAATATTTGTAAAGCCTTTTGCAATTTTTTATATTACTTTGCTTTTGCTATTATCTAACCTCCTCACCAGTTTTGCTTACTTTCTTCCCTATAATCTTCTTCAGGTTTACAAGGCTCCTCACTGAAGGACAGGTGGAAAATAGTTTTTCTTTATTTTACTTTCCAAAAATCAACTGGAATCAGAAATTGAGTCTCACCTTGCAACATAAAGGACTAAGTCAACAGACAAACTGGCCTTGCTCCACTGATGTCATGAGCTGGTGTTTGCTAACTCCCAATTGCCAGGTCTTACTTATCTGATAGAAATAGTTTTGCTATCTGCATGGAGGGAGTTTGATGGGAAAGATCAAGAGAGAAAAAAGAGCTTGGGGGCAAAAGGAATGGGAGAAAGGAAAGGGAAAAAAACCAGTGGGTTCTTTACTTCTTTACTGAAATAGTTTACATTTCAGGATTGTGACATTTTCTTACTTTTTGATCTGTTTTCCTACTTGCAGCAAAAAGTCACTGATGCCAAAAAAGACCCCTTCATATGCTATGCTAGTACCATATCAATCTATAGAAGAAAAAGCAAACAAGATCAGCTTTAGGCTTATTTTCAGAGATAAACCACACTAAACTACTGAATCTTGGGGGGGGGGGGGGAAATAGAAGTTTCATCAAAATATATACAGCACATTATGTGTTATGTAGACAATATTTTTGAAGTTGTTGCAACATATTTTTCTCTAACAAAACTATAAGAACTGTGGGGTGGCTTTCATCTGTCTTTTAGGTTTTAATTGGTTTTATGTCTCTTTCCTTTTTATATAAATGTGCATACACCCACACACAGATTCAAACATACATATGCATACATTCATTCCATTTATAAAGATTGATTAATATTTTTAATAATGAAAGAATTCAAGCAGAGATTCTACTCCCTATAAGAATTCTGAATCATAAGTCATCTTTTGGATTGATCTGAATGATATTGTGGTTCTCTGAAAACACAGCAGTAAATTACAATATTGTAATAATCATCCTGGTTCTTGGTATTTACATAAAAACACTTAAATATAGCACAAACATAAAGTTAGTTCCATAGTCACAGGTTGGGAAGCTGGAATTCTGGATTTCTATAGTACTTCTAACATTGTACTGTATGCAAGTTGCCAAATAATGGTATTTCATTTTGATACAAATAAAATACTGTTTATTTGTAATTGGCTATCCAAGAGGAAATGAAGAAGAAGATGGAAGCAGAAGCAGCAAGTAGACAAGCAGATGTAGATGTGCACTTGGATACCAGATCTCTGGATAGCAAAGGAGCATACAGTACCCAGCACCTTGAAGATAAACAGCTCAGAAAACACTGTCAGGAAAGCACTGCACTGTGTTATACCAGATCACAAGATAATGCTCTCACAAAGGGATGCACAGGAGTTCAACTCCACGTCACCTCCTGTTCAGGGCACCAGCAGAAGAAGCGAGCTGGGCAATCTTCACATTTTCTGCACATCAGTATTACTGAGTCTTGGGAACAGAAACAAATAATTTCTGTGTTTGAAGCCAGTTTTTGTCTTTGCAACTGACTGTAAAACCCCAACCAAACAGAAACACAATGGTGATGAAGCCTGGTAAGCAGCGGGTGCCAACAATGCCAGACTGGGAATGATGAAGTCAAGCGGTTCGGCCACTTATAGTTTCACAACGGATGGGGATGTTCCAGGAACAAATAGATGCTCGAGATTCACAATGGCTTATTCAGCATTCACATACACTGAATAAAGAGACTCGAAAAAGAAACACACACAACCACAAAAGCCAAGCTGGTTGAAGCACTGATTTGGGTAATTGTTGTAGAGAGATGAATATGACGACTCAATGGGTATGAAAAGCTGGACCCAGATGGCAGTAGGTAAGAAAAGATCATAGCAATCACTCTGCAGCATGGCTGTCAGCAATACAAGGACAGATCATTCTGTTAATATCAGGAGAATGGAAGAGGATCTTTTCCTTGCTGTGGGAAGATCAAGGTATTAAAATTACATACGTACATACGTCAAGAAGTGAAGACCAATTGCAGGACAGATACAGGAACCTTTAAGCAGCTCCTTTTAGGATTGTATGTATGACTTCAGAATGTTTGATCCAAGAGAGCCTGGCAAATGTTTAAGACCTTCTATAGTGCTTTGCAAAAAAAAAATAAAAATGTTATGTGGTTGAGGACATTTTCTCTGACTTCTGATACGTTTGAGGAAGGCCAGTGATGTCACTGGGGAGTCTTATGGATGGAATGAAGGGCACAAGTTAATTGTCCTAATAATCTTCGTACTTGATTGGGCTTAAACAATGAAAGGGTGCTTTTTCAAAACCAGATTTGAAAACAATTTGTTTGAAGCAACTTAGGTCTCACAAATCACCATTGTTTTGAAAACACACTCAGGAGATCAAAAATATTACACATTTACATCCATATGGTCTGTATTTGAGTGTGTCATGGGGCTAATACTAGGGTGAAAGAACAAAAAGAGAAAATCATGAAGAGCAGCAATTGCTACTGCTTGGTTCTACTGTTCTCCCAGAGGCATAGAGGCCAACATTAGGAGAAGGAAAGAAAAAATACTTTAAAAATACAGAAAACTCATTGTTTATAATATTACAGCTGCTGCATATTCCTGTCTTTATTTCTAAAAAAAAGATTGTGTGTAAGAAGTTTGCAGTGTTCATTGAAAGTAACTGAAATAACTGGATGGGCATTAGAGCATATAATCATTGTGCTTGCCAATAGTATTTGAAAACAGCACATGCATCAAAATTTAAAATATTTTGCTGGCCTTCCAGATTTTTTTGCTAAACCTAGTGTGCATTGGAACCTGAGTGAATGAATCCCATTAGTCATCACCATCTTAACAATATGCACTTCATACAGAGCTGGCTTCTGCACAGAGGAAGGAAATTACCAGTACTAACAAAGGAAAGAAGATTTATAATGAGCAAATATACAAAAGCTCCAAATAATTATAATATTCACAGCTTGGCAATGACTTTCTAGGCTATAAAATTACTTTTTTTTTTGAAGAATGAAGATTTTACAAGGTTAATATAAACAAAGGGTAATTGGAAAATCAAATTGCTCTACACAAGTTATTGTAAGGCCTGGAATAATGGTGATAACATTTTTAAAAAGCTTGCTTATGAATCAGTGGATTTTTGTTTTGCATATTAGTGCAATCAAAAATGCTTCCTTTCAAGTGCTACGTGGGAAACATAAATGGCTAAATACAAATCCCAGCTTACCCCTGATACAATAAGTTCTCCTCCCAGGTTCTGAACTTCTGCCTTCACTTTGCTGCAGATATTGAGCTGGTGGCAGTACAGGGCAATGCGCTGCAGGTAGGCCAGCAGGTCCTGTTTGCAGGCTGAGTCTGGGCACTGCAAATGAAAGAAATATTTCATTAGATGTAGCTGAGTTAATATGAT
Source organism: Platyrinchus mystaceus (assembly GCA_035041135.1). Lineage (NCBI taxonomy): Eukaryota > Metazoa > Chordata > Aves > Passeriformes > Tyrannidae > Platyrinchus > Platyrinchus mystaceus. Next base: position 70,030,275 of record JAWWLV010000144.1, read on the forward strand.
TAGAGACAGGTCACCAGTTAGAGGCAATGTGTGTGTATTGGGTGGATCTATTCCACTTTGTCTTTATGTGAGGTACTTGATGAAATGTGAAAACTCGGACTCTGCCTTTCATTTAACTCAATATTTATGAATTGTAGCCTGAGGATGTACTGTACCTTTCTGGAGAGAGATGAAACCTCTCTGTTAGTCACTAATGAAAGGCAATGACAAAAATATGATCACTCTGTTTACTTAGGATATCAGACTGTTCTGAACAGAAGAATCTATTGAGCAGCCAAAAGACCAGGTTTGACTTGAAACTCCACAACGTGGACCAGTTAAAGTCCAGAGGAACCCAGTTCTGACTGATAATACCCACTCTAATGCCAACTCTTGTCTGTGTTGCCATCTCCCCTGGCATTTGTGCAGACCTTCAGAGGCCACAGCTCTGCCTCAGGCTCGGCAGAAGGCAGGTCTCTCACTGACACCTGAAGGACTTGAGAGGCAGAGGTGAGGCTGCTCGGGTTTGGAAATGACAGATTTAGCAAGCTCACTTTTGATGCTGAAATACTTTAATCTGTTCCAGAGAGAAATTATTAACACAAGTGTGAGAGACATATTGCAGGGTATCTCAGCAGATGACACCAGTATTGCAGCCCTTCTCAAGAACACAGTGAGTTAAGCTGGTCCATCTGCATGTCTAAGGGATACTTCTCCATCCTAGAGGGAAGGCTCTCTACAGTCCTGTACCCTTTCAGATACTGTGAAACAATCCCAAATGTGTGTTGATACAGATTAGATTAGGTCAAATGTGCTAGACACTGTGAGGGTTTTATAATCAATATAACTAGAAAAGGCCTGAGTACAATTTATTCATAGTCTCTGGGACTCTTAATAGAAACTGCATCTTCCCCCACAATATCAAGAGCATAATAAACAGCAGTCTTGTAGTTAATATTCAAAGCCTTGCCTCAAGAGAACAGACCTCAGTAATTCACTCTGATGAAACAGTGCTATGAGGGTCCATTGCTAACAGCATGTCTCCAATAAATACCCTTTGAATATCCTTTGAGTGCATAGCTTGGGGAACAAAGATTCCAAATATGCCTTTTTGGCATCTTACAAAGTTTATGCTCAATTTTTAAAAAAATGTTATCAGAGCATTTCAAGAAAAACTGACAGAATTAAACACACATGAGCCAACAGTATCACAGCCTCTGACTTGAGATCTCTGCTCTAACCCAACAGATAATGCTGGCCAGGAATGAGTTCATGATGAACCAGTTGTATATATTATTGTCTGTAACCCTGAAAGCAGTCACTTTGCTTATTTCCCTCCTTTTAAAATTAACAATAAACAAAGCTGGAGGTTCATTGTGGCTGTCAGGTTAAACCTGCCCTACACTTATGGCAAAGCTACAAAGCCTCTTTTCCTCAGACAGATGCCACATCTTTCAGGCATGAATACCTAAGAAACCTTTTCTCCCTACCAGTGACAATTAAATACAAAAATATTTACCCTCTTCTTGAAGTCTATGAACTGAAAGAAATTAACTTTAAAACAATAATTCTAGAGAGCTGTCAAGGTTTTAAATATAAGCACCTTGGAGTGAAAAAATGTAAGAGCTCTCTCATTGGAACAATAATTAAAAATGCAACTGTCCATAAAAAGTTTATATTGCACGAGGGTCTTCAAAGTTCTGTGAAATATCATTAAAGTGCAAGCATTAAAACAAATAATTCATTCTCAAAGTGCTTCCACCGTTTATTATTAAAGTGTTACAGTCCTCTGAAATTTAAAATGTGACTCAAGCCAATGCACTCTAAGCATAACAAGTCTCTTTGTGTTTCTTTCTTTAAAATATTCCACCTCTGCAAATACTGCAGACTAGGAATTTCATCAGCTGACAGATGGATTTCTTCTTTCCTGTGCTAAAATGAACAGATGCTACTTTCGAAGGATTGGAATGGGTTAACTACAGGAAAAAATGCTCACTGCTAATGAAACTTTAAACTCAAAATTTCCAAGGTTATAAAAAAATGGGCTGCTTCAGGTTTCTTGCCATTTTTGCTCCTATTCCATGGCAGGATATGTTACACACTATTACATACTTTCTTGGAGAAGAAAAAGACTTATTGTGAAGAGAAAGACTAGAAGCAAAGAAATTATCAGTTCCCACTTTGAGTGAATTTTCTCCTGATGACAATGAGAGAAAAGGAACTAGAGGAAGTTTACAAGTGAAAAAATAGTCAAATTTAATTTGCCTGAATCTAAAATTAACTATCTAGGACCTGGATTTGAAATTTGGCTCTTGACTTTTAGTCTGCTGCTTCCTCTCGCTCTCCAGATGGATCCAGATGGAATCCTATCTGAAAAAATATATATTTAGTGAGTTCATCTTTCCAGTTGTGAAATGAATTTGGTACTGGGAGTGAGGACACAGAACAGGGGGCCTCTTAAGGTGAAATACCCACAATAGCCTGATGCAAACCAGAAAACAGGGAGTCAAGGAACATTGAAGAAGAAATGTGCCATATCAAGGGAAATTGCTGAAAGAATGAGCTGAAAGGAAGGGAAGCATTCCAAGGCATATGGCAAAGGTAACGGAGCATCTGAATCTCTACTGCTTCCATAACAGCAAATAAATTTTGGACTCGATGATCTTGGAGGTCTTTTCCAATCTAAATGAGTCTCTATCAGTCTAATTCTAACACAACACCTGGGCCCAGGAATGAGGCTGTGGAACAAGTCAGGCATTTCTGAGCTTTAGAGAGGCTGGTTTATGACTTTCCTGTACTGCAAAACCCAAGTGATAAGTACAGAAAAGCATCTATTCAATGGGTAGATCAGTTATCCAGGTGGTGACTTCCAGCAAGTGATTTTCTGTCAAGTAAAGATAAGCTTTTCCTGCAAGAAGCAACTCATCTCTAGAGGTTACATTACATTTCTGCTCATTTTTGTGGTTACCTGATCAGCTACTGCCCGTGCCAACTTGTCCATCCTCGATCCTGCCTCTGCAATCTTCTTGGCTGCATTAATGACATCTGATGTGTTCTTCAGGGGGCCTTTGCCTCTGTGAAATACAAGACAATTACGCGAAACCCAAAGAAATCAAGAGAGGCAACAGTTTTAGTGACCCTGTTTAGTGCTTGATTTTAAAATAGTAACACGAGTGACTTCTTAATTTATTAGAATCTCACCTTTTAACTACTTTACAGTACAGCTTGATTAAGAAATCGGTCTGCTGTGTTTCCTCTCCCTTAAAAAATGCCTCACTAGCAATTTAGTGTGATGGTGCCTTCAAGCACATGAGCTGTACTTAGAAGTATATGCATTTTTAAGTGCTCATTAAGCCAATGCTCTTTCTGGAATACACAACTATTTAAAAATTATGCAATTCCCAAGCCAGTGCTAAATGTTAAACCCATCATGTCTGGGGCAAGAATGTCACATTTTAGAAATCCTTTTTTAGTAGTTTTTTTTTTCTCTTGGAAAATAAAGATATGTGAGGCATAATCCTTATATTACATTTAAATATTACAATTAAAACATGTATAATTAGCTTTAAGACTGATCTTTCACTATATTTTTAAGATGAAACTCTCATTTTAGTCTATAAAGTAACCAAAGTGCATTAAGACAAAAATTAAAAAGTCACCACAGACTTTTCTGACTTTGCCTCAAAACTTTAATCCTGTTTGCACTAATCAAATTGCTGCTACTCCTGAGAATGGCTCAGGTGGAAGTGAACTTATTTTCCTTCTTTTTTTTTTTTAATTTGGAAAATCATAATATGATCAAACTTAATTTTTTTAAAAAAATTGAACCAGAAGGATTTTTTTTCTAAGCATAACGTTGGATTATTTTTCCTTTTTTCATAACCTGTAATGCCAAGAATAACATGCTGAAACATATTTCCACTTTAATCTTCTTTCCGTACTTCCATTTCCACCTTAAACAGATAATGACATAAAAGTATCCCACTTCTGGTGAACTTAAACTGCAGCAAAAGTCCTTCTTGGTGACCTCTTATGTTTCTACATTAATTAGATGAGCAGATCTCGCTGTCACAAACTCCATGCATTTGAAGAATTATTCTGTTTTAACACTGCTCAGGTTACAGTCAACCAGAAAGGTGTGATAGGCTTTGTTCTGTTTTAATGGAATATATTAAACAAGTTGTTATTGAATCTGATGCTGACAGAAGTGCACTTTGTTTTTTTTCTTTTTATTTATTTCAAATGTGACAGTAGTTTTCTCTCATTCTCAAATTAGTTGTGTTCTTTTGATGCTTGGAAATGTAATTTCATGTTCAGTGTATCCAAGGTTGTCCAGGAGGTTGGATAAAATGTTCATATCTTGGGCTGTGTCTTTAAGACATCATTTCTTCCTTCCATGAAACAGTGACACTGTTTGGGCAGTTTTTCATTCTGTTTTTTTGGGGCAGAAGGATCAGAGTCCCAAGACAATACAAATACATAAGTAATTCAGAATCCTTTAAAATATCACCCTTCACAGGAGGTTCTAACCTGACATTTAGTATCCAGGGGTGGTGCATCTACTGCAAAAAGAACAGTTGTGAGAGCACAAACTGAGAGGAAAACAAGTAAGTGGAGAGAGTAACAGCTTGGAGCAAGTATAGTAGTAATCTATTAAAGTAAGCAAACTTTCTATAGGCATAATTAAATTTAAAATGAATAAAAATGTTGGCTGTTGCCTATTATCATCTAACTGCCTATGCAAATAGTCAAGTTACTTGAAAATTAATGTTATTTATACACACTTATCTATCTATCTATCTATCTATCTATCTATCTATCTATCTATCTGTCTGTCTGTCTGTCTGTCTGTCTGTCTGTCTGTCTATCTGTCTGTCAGGTATGTGTGAACTCCAGGCTGTAAATGCTCCTCTGACATGGTTTGAAGGTTTCAGACACAAGGCATGTGATCAGCTGGAGATTAAGAAATCATAGAATCACAGAAAGATTTGGGTTGGAAGGGACCTTAAAGATCACCCTGTTCCAACTCCCTGCCATGGACAGGGACACCTTCCACCAGACCAGGTTGCTCCAAGCCCCATCCAACCTGGTCTGGAGCACTTCCAGGGATGGGGCAGTCACAGCTTCTCTGGGGAACACAGTGAGATGAATAAATGCATGTCTTATTTTAATTCTAAAGGAAAACACGAAGATTTTTGTCCAGTTTTGTGTAATCACATTTTGACAGATAACCATTTAAACTTTTGAACTCCCATTAAAAATAAACACCGAACAAAATTTAATTCATTATGGTGATTTGTAATTCAAAGAATCTTGTAAAATGTTGTCCCTGGTGTGTTTAACACAGTTTAACAAAATAATTCTGTTTACATTATATCATTAATGAAGGCCTTTTGATGCTTTGCAATTAGAGAAGAACAAGATATCAATAGAGAAAAGAAATGAAAGTAAAAAAAAAATCATTACTGACAGACTCCCATGAAATATTAGATCAAAACAGTTTCATTTCATCTGGGATTTTTTTTGGAAAGAATTTCAGTGTTCAAAATTATATAAATAGTTTTGCCATTATTTTTGATTGACACAAATTGCAGTGAAATGTTGAAAGTTCAGAGAGGCACATGCATTTAGATGGGTACTAAACGAAATGTCAGTGGTGTGTCTGTAAGGTCACAGACTAACTCTGCTGCTGGAATTCAAGATGATCTGCAAGCAAAAGAGATCCAGAAACAGAAGAAAAATTCATGTGATTAAGCCTATTTGGAGAAATATCCAGAGCTGTCGTGTGCAGAGAACTAAACACATCCCACTGTATATGATGTGTGTTACTTGGCTTTGCATCTCCAAAACCACAGCAAATCATCTCAACAGGCTACAGATCGAACAGAAAAGGAAAGATGTGGCATATCTGAACCCCTCAGTGCAGGTTGCTTTGTCCTTACCTAGTGAAGTCTGTCATTTCCATCATGATCATGCACATCTGCTTTGCCAGCACAATGATGTCATTACCACTGTCATCCCACTTTGCCACCTCGGCATCCAGTTTGCTCTTTTCTTGGTGGAATATCTCCACCTGCTCGGCAATCTTTGCCTTCTCCTCCTGGGGAAGCTGAGCCATGATAGCCTGGAGGAAAAAAACAGAAGTTGGGCATGAAAAAAGGAAGCCAGAAACTTGACATTTCCAGTGGTCCAAATGGTAAACACAGCTTGAGTTGCTTTTCATGGGAGTTGAAGATGCCAAGCAAAATGCAGCAGGCATTTGATTTCTGTTAGGACAGGCAAAGCCAAATCCACAGCATGTTTATAGCTCTTCTTGCACCTTCAAGGTGATAAAAATTATATGACATACAGATTATTCACCAGTTGATACAGGAGGATTAAATTCCTATTAAATCTTAACTTCCAGGAAGGATAAAATGAAGGACATTTATGGGAAAAGGCAGACTGAATTGCCAGTGTCTCCCCTAGTCTCATTCTCTGTCAGAAATACAAGTTTCTGTTTAAACCAACACTAAAATAAGCTATGACATGCAAGATAATACATTTAAAGTGAATTGTAAGAAACATGTCTTTTAATAATATTTAGTGTTCTCTCTCCTGGATGATTTGTAAAAAGGCACTGCACAGGTTGGTACTAATCTGCCTCGACATCAAGAAAGCAGAAAGTTCCCTTCCCTCTCAAAACAAAACAAAACCAACAACAACAAAAAAATCAAACAACCAAAAACCCCCTTTAAAAATTATAATAATTACTTTTGAAGATCAAATGGACACTTCCAATAATGATTTCCAAGCTGAGTCACTGTTTGGCTTTAGGGGTTCTGAAGACCACATTATTCATTTAATGGGGTGTGACACATATTTAAGTGTCATTACATTTTTTTCTTGTTTATGTCACTTTCAATCAGCTGAAGTCTTTTTCTACATATTCTTAAAATGCTCTTGGCTTTTAAAAGTTCATAATTGACCTTTTCCAAAAGTGAAATGAAAAAGGGTTATAAACAGTAGATCAGAAAATGAGAAATTTGCAAGTTAATCTAATTAAAATTCAACATGAGTTTTAATTAGGCCTTATCAATGTAACTCAGCAGTTTCAAATGTTAGAATAATAGTCCTTCCACAGAAAAATGCTGGGTAAGTCAAGCTAATAAATAAATATATAAAATACACATAAACCCCAAGAACTGATGAATTAACTGAAGAGAACATGGTAGGAGCAGTAAAATTTTGGAAGTGGATCTGAATGTCTTGCCTGCAGTTTCTTTTGGTGGCAGCCTCATCTGCACATGCTTTAAACTTGTATACAGTGTTTTAATATTTCTGTTCCAGCTGCTGAGGTGCTTTCAGAGCAGCCATATCCTACAGCAAATGCAGCTCATTCATTCCAGTTTGATTTCTACTGAAGGCCAACACAAGCCTTTCTACTGAAATACTAACAGCTTTATGGAGTAAGCATATTAAACAAATCCATTACATTCCACAAATAAGAATGTTTTGAGTATTTTCTACAGAAAAGGTTCAAATAAGATGCTATTCCACTTAGCAGAATCATTTCAATGAGTCACTGCAGAGTGTGGACTGGGCAGCTTCTGCTTAGCATGTTTTCCTTTTAGGTTTTTGTCACTTGTTGCTCCCTGTGACATATTGCAATCTATGTTATTCAGGAACTGTCCTTATAATGTATTATGTTTATACAGTGTTTGCAGCTGATCAAAGCAGAAGGTTTTAAGTGCAGCAATAATAATAACTGCAATAAATGTAATAGAATTTAAGACCCCTAAGTCCCTGGGTGAACTCAATTATTAGTAAAAAAATTACTGCAGTCTTTACTTGGTTTTCAGATCAGGAAAGGATGAAATGCTACCAGTCCTAAATGTAACCAAACAAATGAAAAAACCTATGAAATATGATAGAATACTCTGTACTGTACCTAGACTTGCTTTAGTAGTCAATTCTTTGATTACAACAAACAGCACTTTATGCTCTTTAAAATATAAAAATCACAAAAGACAGTCATAACACAGTTCTGCCATCCTTCTCAGAGTGAGGTATCCAGGTATCATTCTGCAGTTCTTGGGACTGCATGGTTTTCACTGCCAGTTCCTGGTCACCCAGCTCTCTGGGATGGGACCTACAATCCACCTTTCTTCATGTAGATCAAAATGAATATATATATTATGTCCTTGGGATTCAGTGATAGAAACCCAGCTTTTCTGATATAGGGTATGATTTATTTACCATCTATATTCAATATTCATGGAAATTCAAGACAAAAAGAAATCTCTGCCCATTACACTGGTTCCATGTCTCACATTTCTCCCATCCTTTTAAGTAAGCTTCTTTTAGATTTGTGTAATTCTTCTGTTTCTTTTCAGGATGTAAAATCTTTAAGTCCCAATATACTGTGAGTCCTACAGCAGCTAAAATCTCCTCTGTCCTGGTGCTCTGAATTGATTTTTCAAAGCACTGTTGCCTTTTGATCTTTAGGTTCTCAGCCCTACAAATCCTCTTCCAGAATCCAAGGTAAGAAATCCCCATTCCAGCTACCAGCTTTTGCTAGTGTTTGTTTAAGTGTGTGAGGACACATCAGAAGAAACCACAGACTTGTGTGAAACAGGCATGAAAATCATTCACATAATTCCCAGTTCCCCACTGGTTCTCTGCTGGAATATGTTTAAGGCTTATTTTTTAAACTCTCTTTCCAGTCAAATGTAATTTCATGATGTCATTTTCCCCTCAAATTATATTCTGATGGGTTTTTAATAATCTGATCTGAGCAGCCTGTTCAGTATGAAGTAAACATTCGTCAGAGGGTGGCATAATCCTCAGTGTTAACAGGAATATTCCTGAGTGTTAACAAACTTCACTTCCCCAGCACCTGTGACCCCTGAAGCACTCATCAGCTTCATTTGCAATCCCCATGCACAAGCTGAGGTCACAAATCACAATGACTGGAGTTTATCATGATGTAATTACCCTGGCAAAATTACATTGACTCAGTAGCAAATGTCTTCAATTACAATTAAATTACAGGGACTACTCAGTAGCTTAAACAGATCTTCTTGACAGGTTTGCACACTGGGAAACATGACTAATGTGAGATTTCTCTGGATACGGCACATGGTGCCCTGATGGGATTTTTTTTTTATTTTTTTTTAATTTGCTGACTACTCCCACGGCTTCAGCACATTCCAAACCTGCAAAGCCTCCTCTTACAGCACTAGCTGGAGCAAACAGCTGATAGAAGGCATCACGAAAGCCTCAGGAAGATCATTCAGTGAAGTCAGTGCTCCTCAAATAGGTGCGACATAAACTTTGAGCACTTGGGTCAGCTTGGTTCTGTCCTTTCTTCAATGACCCTGAAGACTGGAAATCACTGCCTTTGCTTTCTGAGGCACAGCTTTTTACTGGTGGCCATACAGACACTAATGTTTTCTGGGGGGTTTATACTCACCCTGGCACTCTGGCCAGCAATGAGCTGGTCATCCTCAGTCTGTACGCTTGTCCGGCTGCGAACGTCATAATCTTCCTGCTCAAAGTCTGAATCATCCTCCAGCTCTTCAGGGGTCTGCAGAGAGAGAGGGAGAGAAAGCCAAAGAGAGATTACAAGCCTGGAAAGAATACAGACAAAGTCCTGTGCACAGTAAGCTCTTACTTCATGGACCCCTTGCCCAGGAAATGCTGTTCCGTTTCCCCTTTAAATGAACTTGTCTGCCCAAGCAGTCAGGAACTGAAATTGAATTGTCTTAAAAATTAAGTTGTTTCAACTCTAGTTTCCTTTACAAATAGCATTTGTCATTACCTTGCCACAACTTTTCGTACTGCAATTTCTCTTAACTCTGTTAACATGATGAATGCAGTTCCAGGAACAAACATCCTTTGGAAACACTAACAACCAAAATGCTGTATTTCAAAATAATGTTATTTCTTATATAAATGGACACTAATACTATTATATTACTGGAAGCTGCATGTAATCTTCAAAAGAAAAAGTAAATATCTAGGAAAAAGCAACTAACATCCTGGAAGAATAATTTATCAAAACAAATAAGAGATTTCCCATTGAAAGAAATCATAAATGCTGTCAACTGGTTTTGAAACAAATATAAAGTTTATAACCTGTGTTATCTTGTTAGCTCACATGGTTCTTTTCAGATACAGAGCTTTGGAATTTGACTCATCCCCTAACTGAAACCATGCTATCTCCTTTGCTGGTGCTACAAATGGTGTGAGGGTCTCTAAGCAGATTGGTTAAATCTAGTTACATATATGCAGGCTTCAGCTTGTTTAAAATTTCAGAGGAAGGGAGGAAAAAAGATAACTGATGGATCCTTTTATTTGAGTCTTTTTTCACCTTCTAGCAAAAAATTAGGAGAAAAAAATTTTCCTTATGTATATACAGAGAGACAGTATAATTAAAATCACTATTTAGTACCATATTTACTATAGATGGTGGGAAAAAAAGAGTCTTTAGAGAGAAGACTATATTCCATTTTATGACTGAATAGCCTCTACTGCAACAGTCTGGCCATGAGTAACTTCTGTAGGTACAATACAGGATAACGGTAATAGAAAAAGGAGATCAACTGTGTCACCTTACTGGATACCCCCACGTGCCCCCAGTGTCAATCTCGAAGGCCATGGCAGAAGAAATCATCCATGCTGGCATTCCACGCCTGGAGGCAACGTCAAGTTTCCTAGCAGAGGTGCTAATCATTGCCAGTTGTCATTACAGCTCTGTCTTGAAGATGCTCAGTCACTAGGAACAGGTCCAAACCCTCCAACATAATGTGGAGAAGTCTTTTGGCGGTGTTTATATTCCAGCCCGGTTTCCAACGGGAAGTGCACATCACTGTTTGGAGCTGCATGGTGAAGTGCACACGATGGGGAGAGTAAAACACAGCCATCTTCATTTGGCTTGAAGAGTATGAATTAAATATGTGTTTTGATGCTGAGTGCTGGAGGAAGAAATAACCAAGTATGACAGTGTGGTAATGGAACTCAGGCTGCATCTCTGAAGAGAGACATGTACAAACAGTGTGTGTAACAGGATAGACAGCACGAGAAGTTTAGATGAGAAATGAATTTACTCTCTACTGTCACAGGAAAAATAGAAAGATTGGTACCCATCATTAAACTGACCAATGGTCTTGTTTTCCAATCACCTTTAATTACTTTATTTTCTCGGCTCAGCTGCCTGAGGGCAGGATGTGACTTTAAACTCTGTCACAAACAAACAGAGAGAATCATACAACTCCCTGAGCAAAGAGAGTATTTTCTATCATAGGGCTCTGCCTACACTTTCCTGTGAAGAAAAGGAATAGGGTGGAGAGCTTCAACCCCTTCCTCACAAATCAGCCAGCTCTGACCAAGTCCATTCAATTACCCAGTTTCACTGGTCATTGTAAAACCAGTATCCTTCCACCCCCAAATATCCTCCTCTTAGTTTCTTCTGTCTCCACTTTTATAAATGAGACTATAAAAGATAAAGTGCAGTCCTCTCCCAGCCTTTCATAGTCAGACTTGCAGTAAAGTAAGGGTGTAACATTCAAAATGCACATCTCAACACTGTAACCAGTAAGGACATCCATGAGGATGACCCTTAAAAAGCAAAAATATTCTGAAAATTCTATTCCAGGATTTACTCTTAAAGAAAGATTCAGAAAAAAAATGTATTGCTGTTATTGTTTGACACTCCTAACATTAACATTTGTGGTCTTTCAAAGACTGAAATTTAATGGGTATAGATGTTGAACTTGGAGAAAATGAAGTGCAAACCAAAAGGACCAGTAATGCAACTCCTATTAATACACTCCAAGCACAAGACATCTCCATATTTCCCCTCTGTACATGTGAGATCTAGTTCAAAATGATCTTTAAGATTCAATTTCCTCTAGGTTTTCAAGTGTGGTGAATTCAACATCCTCATTTTCTTCCCCAAATAGCTACATTTTTCAGTAAGGGGAAGAACTGGAGTTATCTTTTGTCTGTCTGATGCCATTTCAAACATCTTCATGCTTTTCACCCTTGCACCATTGCTTTGTTTTAGCTGATCTCTTGGAGATGCAGCCCACATAGAACAGAGCCAGAAGACTTCCCAGGATGACTTTTTCAAATACAGTATCTCTACTACACACAGAGCATATTCTTCATTCATCTAACTCAGATGAATTCTTCCAGTGAAGAAGAATCTTTCACAATCCCAGATAAATCACCCAGTAAATGTATACTTTCACTTTTAAGATGCATGTTTTGTTTCTAATACGAATATGGTGACTTTTAACTTCCAGGCACTGGAATATTTTGTTTAAATATCTCTCTGACTGTGAGAGTAAAGAGCTTGTTGTAAACAAAATACCTTCCATCACTATATTTTTTTAATCTTTTGTGACTGCAGTATAAAAATGTGAATTATACAAGTATAAGTCATAAAATGGCATATATATGCAGCTGTATAAATGCTATTTGTTTCATATTTCACCAATTCAAATATACTTGATCTAGGTAGAAACCCCACTATGCTGCATTGCTGTATGCACTTAGAAATTGTAAGATGCAATTATAAGAATTTCAACACTCTGAACACCAAGTCAAGCTACTCTTGTAATGAGACAGAAGACTGAAGAGATGAAAAGATACTCCCCCATTTCTTAACATGAAAATGTCCTTTAATTCTAAAAGGCAAGGAGAAAAAGAAATAGACCTTATAATATGCTTTTATATCCAACTCCACACTCTTCTGTACATTTGTTTTGGTACAATTGCAGCCTGAGTGACTCAGGTGCAAGCAGTACCTGAGTGCCTGAGTCAGAGAACCTCTCTCACTGCAGGTCTTTGGTTGTTTAATGATTTACAGTAAAATCTAACACTTCAAATTCAGCCTGAGAAGCAGCAGGCAGTCATTGCAGACAATGGACCCCATAACACCCTTTGAAATAAGCTGTTTCAAAAGATGATGGGATTCTGCATCAGATCTAGTTTTCCAGAGGACTTGAAAAGTTGCAGCGCTCTGGGTTTCTCCACAGTGGCTGCCCCACAGGTGATGATGGGTAAGCCCATACTGACGAGTGTGCAAGAGTGGAAGAGCATTAATACACCCAAACACTTTGGGGATAAGGACCCCACACTGCCCTCATTTCATTTTTATTCAGGCTCGTTGTAGTCTTCTCTCATGGACTGAAAGTCCCTTAACAATAGAATAG
>JAWWLV010000144.1:70043555-70058308 GCA_035041135.1 Platyrinchus mystaceus
ACTGCCCTCATTTCATTTTTATTCAGGCTCGTTGTAGTCTTCTCTCATGGACTGAAAGTCCCTTAACAATAGAATAGTAATGCACTTAATTATAGAATTGTAGAATAGTTCCTTAACAATAGAATAGTAATGCACTTAATTATAGAATTGTAGAATAAAACATCCTGAGTTGGATCCACAAGGCTCATCGAGTCCAACTCCTGGCTCTGCACAAGAGAGGCTCCCAAAAAATCCCATAATGTGCCTGAGAGCATTTTCCAAATGCTTCCTGAACTCTGTCAGCCTTGGGGCCACGGCCACTTCCCTGGGGAGCCTCTTCCAGTGCCTGACCACCCTCTGGATGAAGAACCTTTTCCTGACCTCCAACCTAAACCTCTCCTGGCACAACTTCATGCCATTCCCTCGGGTCCTAAGATGCTCACAGAGTGCATCCTCCCAAAGAATCAAATTTCTGTGCTCTAAGACTACTGTGTAAAATGAACAAAAACAGAGCAAGAAGGAGCACCTGGAGATTGGCTCCAAAACTGCACTCCTGACCCAAACAGATGTAACACTAAGGGTAACATAGATTACCTCGCCACTAAAGGTGAGGTTTCTAATAGCAAAGGCCACGTGTGAAAAGAGTAAACTGGCCTCAGAGAGACATAAGAATGAGAAAAGGTGCCATTGTGATTCCTCCAAACTGCAGAGAGGGTTTCTGGCTAATAACTGAGGGAATTTCATAAACAGCTGTGCAAAAACAAAGTGTAGTTTCATCCCTACACGGTAATAGAAAAGATGTTGGAATGAAATTATTATTTTCTATTTTATTTTTAGGTTCTGTAATTATACTCTTAAATTCATTTATACTACTTTTTAAGTTGTGGAAGGGATTTTCTCTTCTGTATAGATCATAATAATAGTCCTCCATGAAAAAATGAGTCCCCTTTCTCCTCCAGCAGGAAAATAAATTCTCCCCTTGTGAGAGAAAAAGAGAAGAACAGAGATTATCCTCCTTTCCTTCAGCTTACCAAAAGTAATAATACCAACCAAAATTAATTTAAAAAGTGGCTTTATTTACTCTATGGAATGAGGGAATCATCTCAGATAAATTCAGTCTTTCACAACTTGCACACAAACAATCACTGCCTGAAAATAATTGTGTCAGATGCTCTAAAAAGTTTGCAAGGTTGGGGTTTTGCTGGGTTTTTTGTTTGTTTGTTTGGGTTTTTTTTAATAATTCTTCAAGAAGTTTTACAGCCTGAATTAAAGGGGTGCATGAGATTTGACAGATTATCAGATAAAAATATTCTAAAGACTTTCTTCTATAGCTTAATGCCTCACCCTTTAATTATACATTCCATTTCAGTGTGACAATTCAGATGGGAATGAGTATCTGAAAGTGAAACTAATTTTGTTTTCTACAGAAAATAACGTTCTGATTCAGCAAACTCTGGTCTGTGTAAGCTTATATACGTGGATTTTTCCAGTTAACTCACAAGGATAATGAGTCCATTTATGTGCTTTAGTTCTCTGCCTGGGTAAGGAGTACTACATTTAGTTCCATAAATACGTTAATTGTCTGAATGCAAAAATAAATCTTCCTAATCTGGGTAAGCAGAATTCATTAACTCATATCATACAACGAGTGGAAAGGAGTAGTGATACAATTGCAAAAGTAACTTGGGAGGACTGCAGAGCCTGCATGTTGATCAGCTTTCCAAGTAAACATAACAGTAAGGCAGAAATGAAATAAGTGAATATGCCTGCAGAATATAAAATGGAGATTGCGATGGTTTGGGTTGGAAGGGACTTTAAAAGACCATCCAGTTCCACCCCCTGCCATGGGCAGGGACACCTTCCACTAGCCCAGGTTGCTCCAAGCCCTGTCCAACCTGGCCTGGAACATTTCCAGGGATGGGGCAGCCACAGCTTCTCTGGGCAACCTGTGCCAGGGCCTCACCACCCTTACAGGGAGGTAATTTAAGTAAAGATTTCCACCCTAGTCCAGAAGAGTTGTATCTTGGATCAGCAGATCATCAGTACTCTGATGCTGCACACCCAGAAACAGGATGGGTTTGCCCCTGTCATTAGTCACGACTACAATTCAGGCTACCCGAGATGAGCACTGGGGATGAGAATGGAATTTATGTTTTGCAGTTACAAAATTAAGCCTGTCAAAAGCTTTTTCTGTAAATGTTAATACATAGTGACAGATGACTAAAATGGAGCTATTTTGGAGTGCTCCAACTGCCTGAAGTCTTACATCAGAGCCATAATACACTCCCAACCACAAGTGTATGTTACCTGTTCACTCAAAAGGAAGAGTTGGTGTTTTAGTCATAAGAAATAAAAAATCCTCTATGATTTTCCCCATAGCTTTCTGTGTATGTGGCTTTCATTAGGGCAGATTCAAGGTAATTTGGGTTTCAAATAACAGTTTCAATTGCTGAAGAGATGTCCAAACTAGGTTTGGTTTGCTGGTTTTATGTTTTAAATCTTTGACTGCAGACTACAGTGAAAAGCAACACACACCTACTCTCATAATAATGATGTTGTTCCGTGGTTTCTTTTATTTATTTGTTTGTTTTATTAAAAGATGCCTAAGGAAATTGAATCAACTGGTTAGTCAACACTGAAATGACACATTTATACCTCAGTAAACATTCAAAACTATCTCTGCAGAGGCTCAGTGGAGCAGCAAGATAATTTATTTATTCATTTAGATTTTAACCAGACCTACCTCACATCCTAGGCAGCACACATACATTAGGAAAATAATCCAAATAAACAAAACAACAAAAATCTACACAAACTTTGAAGACCTTGGGAAATTAATTCTATTACTATGGAAACAGTAATGAAGTTTCCATCTATTGGCAGTTGCAATCAAATCTTCTCCAAGGTGATTAACATATTAATTGTGGTTCATCTACGAAAACAACCTCATCTCTTTATTTACTGATCCTTTTTTGTTGCACACACTTTTGTTTCGCGCTTGTTTCAATGTCAGGCATTTCTGGCTTATTCCAGCACCAGGTTGATTCCAAGAAGCTTTTGTGTTTCTCTCATCCAACACGATACTTCCCTGTTAAGTCCCAAATTTTACTCCCCAGGTGCTTTACATACCCTTATCATCAGAACAGCTTTCCTGATGTCACGAACTCCGTCGTAAACCAGGCGGGAGGCGTCGATGAACTCGTTCTCCTCAAACGGCTGAGGGACGTTGGCACTCAGAGCTTCAATGGCAACCTCGACTTGCTCAGCAAAACGTGGCATAACTGGATTAAACACAGTGAGAGGAAGGTTAGACACCTTCTTTCATGACCATTCTCCCCCTCCTCTTGGGCAGAGACACTTTCCAACAGACACTTTTCCAACACACTGTTCTTACAAACTCAAGGCGCAGGAAGGCTCACGGCAAGGGTTTGTACCGATGCTGCACATGGGGAGCTCTGGCACATCTTCTGGCAGCATAAAAATAAAAATCTTCATATTCTCTGCCCCAATTGCACAACAAAGAATGGAAAACTCCCTTTAAAAAGTGTGATTTACTAACTTTTAAAAGTTAGTAAAAGCTGCAAGATAGAAAAGTTAGTAAAAAACCTGCAAGATACCTGAGCAATCAGTTAAGTACATTTAAAAGCTTTATGACTTGGAATGAACACTGTACATATTTATATCAAGTGATCAAAGCAAGTTGCAGCCATTATGCCCACTCATTTAGACAATTAACTGCAGTTTAACTGAAACTGAATAATAATAATTATATAAAGGACAAAATGCAAAATGAAGCATATTACTTCTGGGAAGGCACTTATATGAAACTTATGTTTCTTCACTAGCATCATGTATATAATACAAAAAACAGTCATATATATTAGCTAACAGTATTACAGACTGTGGTATGAACTTTTTAATACATAGCTTAAAGCAATTATTACTTCTGTAAATAGTTTCAGGGCATTCCTTGAAGTAGCAAGAAGATTTTCTCCAAATTTCATACAGCATTTCTTTGAAGGTATAATCACTTTCTGCACAACATGTTTGCAAAAAGACAAATCTTCCCCAAATCAGTCCTCTAACAACCTACAGTCAAATCCTACAAACAGGAACATGAATGCCAGGTCCCACTGATTATAATGCACCTACACTCCTGTACTTACTAACTCCTCTTCAAAATTTTAAACTTAATATTGGAGGAAACCTATGTTCACTAGAAACCTGGATACAAAATCCAGTGGGATTAATTTTAAAGAATTTAAGGAACTTGGGTCAAGCTTGATTTATAGATAGACATCTTTATATTATATTTGTATCGTTTTTAATGCAGAATTTAGGTATCCAAATCATGTACTTTTTGGCTTTACTATTTTGGCAATATAGTTGAAAAAACAGGAAAGATGATTCCTAAATCAGCCAGTTCCCTCTTTTGTTGTTAAAATATTACCTTTCCGGACTATCTTTTCCCTCGACCCAATTTTTAATGCACTTCTTGGTAACTTGAACCTGACTGATAATACAAAGGGAAATTTCCAGTGTTATTTTCATCCAGAGCAGTGACAATCTTTCCTAGGAAGGAAACTTTCACTGTGACACGAAACCACATTTTCTTCTTGACTGAATATCCTTAAATTTATTTTAATCATAAAGAAAACTACATTTTATGCATCTTACTATCTGGTTTAAAGTAAAATCACAAAAAACATGATTCAAGAATAGTTTACATTATGAAGAACAAGTGGCAGCAACCACGAGCTCAAACTTTCTGTTTCTGGCATTTAAGTATTACTCACTGGATATTAACGGGGAACCCTTTAAAGTTCAAGATATAGTGATTCAAATCTTGTTTATATGTATATACACACATATATACATATATATATATATATCTGTCTGTGTACACAGATGAGAGAACAAAATGCAGACAATATTCAGTAAGTGCTTGGGATATATTGAAGAAAACAGGAAAAAGTGACAGCAACAATAGACTTTAAAAGAGTAAACATTAACAAAACATTGCCAGGCAGAGGGGAAACATTCTAATTAGAAAAGGAGTATGAGAGAGCTGGAAGTTTTGGAAAGAATATTGATAAATGCATATATCAAATTATCTTAATTAATAGAACACTTGAAAGTGTAGTAGGAGACTAACATGATTAAATAAGGAAGTCTTTAGACTGAGTATCGAAAAGAAATCATTAAAAATACAGTGAAAACAAGTAAACTTAAAGCATAAACCAGAAAGTATTTAGGGTCATAGGGATAAAATAAGTAGAACTAGAGATGCAAAAATGACAACAAAAAGGAGGTGAACTCCCTAACATTTAGGGTTAACCTTAAATTTCTGTCTAGAATTTCCTACCTAGCAGAGGTGGTCAGGTATTTGATATAATTAATAGCAGATGCTACAGACCTGAATTAGGAATGGGCAGTTTGGAGAACATTTACATTAACATAAGGAAATTTATCTTTTACATATGTCTTCAAGTTACCAGAACCTAGTAAAATTTACCCTGTAGTTCTTAAGAAAAAAACAAAAACAATTTGTGAACCATCTTTTAGAACTCAAGAAAAACAATAACTGAAAATTCCAGGGATTTAGAAAAAGAAAAAAGGAAGCAGATATATAAAGCTAGAGAAAAAAAGGAAGGGAGATTTATAGAACATTCAACATAATTTTAGTACCCAGAAAGAAAATGAAACATGACACAGAGCAATTAATTTTTAATTATCTTGTAAATAATGAGCAGATGTTGGACAGGCAACGGATTTGTCAAAATCGGTTGCACCAAGCTTTTACAATATTTTCCTTGACAGGGCAGGTATCAGTGGTGGTGGGGAAGGGGATATGATACAGCTTTGGTTAGATCTTTGCAATGGCCACCTGGGGTGTTCTTAGAGACAAAACAAGGGAAATGTAAATTAAATCACTGTAAGGTGGAAGGTTACACGTTATTAATTTTCCTGAATTAACTTGACCACAGGTGTTACCACAATGACTTCCACTGGGTGTGGAAGCCTCTTCCATCCGGTCTGATTTTGCAGAGCTGGCTATAATTTAGTCCTTAATTTACATGCTACTTGTGACCATTATCTGCTCTTTCAAAATGGAAATAGCTATTAAACCACTTTATGAACTGCTTGCTTGCCAACTGCATTTTTACATCAGTGCTCACTTTTGATTAGACAAGCAAGAAAAAACATCTTAAACTAATAAGATGCTATTACTTACATCTTCTCCATGCACATGTGGCCATCTAATGCAGTAAAGTTTTTGAAAATTGATTTGAAAACTGTATTATTCTCCAGTTAGGGTTATTGAGCTCCATGACAAAAAACCTCCAGTCCTTCTTATCTATCATTTCCAGTACAAAGAAGGATGTTCTTATCCCAACAGCAAAAGAACTACAAGTAAAATTCAGGCAAAGGCACGAATCTGTATCTGGAGTTAAAACTTGCAAATGCATCAGACAGAGAATGATTCTTTTATTATGCATGGAGACATTGGCTATGAATTTTAGATTCAGAAGCAAATCAATACTTCTGGGGAAAAATTAAACACTGGTTTCGTAGTCTGAGCCGTGGCCTTGAAAACAGTTATGCATATGCTTAGACTGAAAAATGTGAGCCATTAACTTCTCTGGGCCCAACTGCATGAATTAATTAGGCACCTGCATAAATGTTGACAGAATCAGGTCCCAAGTTAATAGCAACACTTCTAATTTACTGACTTTGTCATTCCAACAAATGAAGATTTTAAAGCCTTTCTGTGGATGAGTTTTCAATGGCACAGAAAGTAAGATCACTGCCAACAAAATGTAGGTTGAACGGCTGCTGGAGAAAAACTGGGAATCAGCAAAGTTGAAATTACTTCCATTTTATCAATTGATTAACTCTTTTAAATTATATATTTTTTGCTGTCAGCATAATACAAAACTAGCACAACATCACGAGTGAATTCGTGCCTTGATAAAACTTGTACTTTTTGGTGAACCAACCTGTTCCACAAAGAAAATATTTTCTTTAAAGCTCTTCTTGTTTTTCTCCCACCCACCCATATCTCCTACATATTAAAATTATCAAGTAATTATCTGTTTTCTAAAAATATATTCCCTATTGCCTTTTTCTTGCGTGGCAATCGGTTTGTTCTGCAATTTTTGCACTTAAAAACATCGCTGCAGATTTTGTTTAGTGGTATGGGAGCAATAAGATCACTGACAGGGAAATGTTGGGTTACGTAATAAAATTATTGAGATAAAAATTTTAAAATGTTTGGGCGTTACTGTTCACGGCATTAGAACAAAAAAGTTTCATTAATATGCAAGATTAAATGAATGCCTCGCTAATTTACTGCACTTTTATGGCCTTATAATTTAGGAACATGAATTCTTGAGAATCTTAAGTAGATGTGAGTGTTCAAAAATACAGAAAGGGATAATTAAGACACAAAAAGAAGCAATAAAGGTCAAGGAGCCTCCAGGTGCATGAGTTTCTAATTCTTAGCAGCATCGATGGGAGTCAGGAAACTTGGCCTGCTTTTGTCCTACTTCATACACCTGAAAGTTATAAATCTGTTTCCCTTTACCAAGCAGAAAGCAAGAGATGTTTCCACAAGATAATTATTCACACCCACTTTAAGAAAGCAGTTCAAGTTCAGCTGGATCAAATTCTGGCATTCCTCTGCCCACTGAGTAGAGAGGGAGGACAGATGTTTGGCTTGGAGCAGATGTCTGCTTTGGACAAGCAAGTTTAGGCATAAATAATCCCGTTCATGCACCAAATCCTAGAACAGTTTTGGCTCTTAAGCAGGAGAGTACTGGCTGAGCAAGACATTGCTCCTGTTCATCCAAATCTCACTGGAACTAAAGGGCTCCCAGGGGTCTCATCTCTGGGGTATTTTTCTAGCCAGAAGACTATTTCTGAATGGCATCAGCAGAGCTATTTCTTAGCGTTTCATTTTAAAGAGACAAGCAGCTACTGCACTCTTTCTAGTGCCCAGGAATTTTGATCCAAGGGGATCCCACTTCTCAAAGACCAGTGGTTGTTCCCTGGAGCCAGACTGTCCCCAGACAAACCAGAGAAGTGACTGATCTACACCCTGCTGTGTCCATCTTGGCCCTCTGGCTAACTCTTGGTAGCTCTGTATTCATTTAAGCATTTGTGGTTGTCCTTCAGAAATTTGATTTTCCCTATGCCATGTTGATAAGGTGCCAATCACCTGATCAAAGTAGCCCTTAAATGGCTGTAAAAGTCTGGTCTGATTTGGGTAAGATTGTTCAAGAAGGACATGGAAGTCTGAAGGTTTGGACCACTACACTGCTAAAAGCTGAAGGAAGGATCCCTGAAAAATGTCTGTGGTTCTCCTAAGCATCATAGTTGTTTGTGCCACATAAATCAAGAAAATCATCTACAATGACTGGCAGGAATCAAAGCTAAGGGTTATCAGGGAAGATTAATAAAGAAAAAAATCCATGCATGATCCACTACACTAAAAAAAAAAAAAAGATGCTCTGTTAGGAAAAAAGCTCAGCCATTATCCATATTTAAAAGGTTTTAGTACAAAAAATTCACAAAGTTATACCTTAAAAATTTCAGAGTTCTGGACGAAATTTCTCCTCTGGGCTTTTTTTTTGCCCTTTTTTTTTTTTTAATTAATCCATTAATTTAATTAGCTGAGTAAAGAATGTAGTCTACCAGAAAGTTTAAGTTTTTAAACAGGTATTTAAAAGATAATTCCTATAGGATATCTGACATAGTCTGTCAAAGACAGCACAGCTTCTCAGATTCATTTGAAGGATGAATAAGAAATGAAACATGATACCTTAGTTATCTGGAAGTGTTTGTCAAAGTCTGTTTCTAGAAGAACTGTACATTCCTTATCCGAAGATTCTAAATATTTCATGAAATGTTTTTAAGTCCTGGTCTCATATAATTTACATTTCAGTAATGATGATTATATTGCTAATTAAAAAGAAAAAGCTTTATAAAATTCTACTGAAATATTATACAATATATCACAGAATCACAGTATTGTTTCTGTTGGAAAAGACCTCAGACCATGGAGTCCAACCATCCCCCCAGCACTGCCAAGGCCACCACTAAATCATGTCCACATACAAGTCTTTTAAATCCCTCCAGGGATGATGATTCCACCACCTCCCTGGACAGCCTCTTCCAGTGCTTGACAACCCTTTCTGTTGAGAAATCTTTCCTAATATCCAATCTAAGCCACCCCTGGCACAACATGAGGCTGTTTCCTCTTGTCCTGTTGATTTTTACTTGGGAGAAGACACGGCCCCCCACCTGGCTCCACTCTCCTTACAGGTAGTTGCAGAGAGTGAGAAGGTCCCCCTCGAGCCTCCTTTTCTCCAGGCTGAGTCTCCCCAGCTACTCCTCATCAGTCTTGTGCTCCAGACCCTTTCCCAGCTCCATTTCCTAATAGGACAGTATTAAACCAACTGGTTTGCCAAGAAGTAGATCTGATTTAAATATTTTGTTGCTTGGGCTGATGTATGTTTTGCAACACACACTGTGCGTGGATGTATCTTGCCTACAGATACATACATTAACTTGGTGTCATGGATAAAGAAATGACCATATATAATCATGTCTGTGTTTCCTGCCATGGATTGGGTTTTCAGACCAGTTACCCTTCTGTGCTCAGAGAAGTGGTCACTGATCTCTGTTACAGCTGAAACTCATAAGTAGAAATGTGACTTCTCTTTAGTTCTGGATATCAAACCCTGTGTGTCTGTCATTGGTGAATCTGGAAGGAGGAAAAGCAAAATCAGGGCAGAGTGCAACGGCACAGAAAAGGATGAAGTGCCACTGTCCACACAAGATCATCTTGTCCTTTCTTGCTAATTACTATTCAGTTTTCCCCCAATGAAATGGTTAAAAGTCAGATGTAAAATAATGAATACCCACACCTTACAGCATTTTACAGTAAACACAAGACTTTCAGGAAGAATCAGCCTTCACTGCCAATACACTGCACCACTGATTTAGCCACAGACCATAAAACCAATGTTCTCAAGCTTTCCTGAATTTATGGCCAAGTCCTGACCCTTTGGCCCACATGTGTTAAGTCTTCTCTTCTGGCACTTCACAGAAGGCTCCTACTTAATCTGTGGGTTTATGCAACTAAGTAGGATGATGTGGGAATGGAAGAAATGGATTTGTTAATGTGCAGTACAGGTGAGCTGTACATCATGGAACTTATGGGGATGTCTGGAGTTACGTTACCAAGTGTTGGGAGATAGGGACACACACAGAGGAAGGGAAAACAAGCCTTCAAACTTTTTTCAGACTGAATTGCCATTTGCAGACAGATAAATGTCAAGGGAGAAGTGAGGTAAGTGTTGTTTGCCTCATGGCCAGGTACATCACATAGGTACAAGGAAAGGTACATCACAAAGTGTTCAGAGAAGGATAACAAATGGCAGCTGCAGGGACAGATGTGTCTCACCAATTTCACGTCTCATTCTCCTGTCTACTTGTGCAGGACTACATGCAGTGAGCACCCCCAAAATATTATTCCTACTAAATGGAACTCCCTTTAGGTTATTATTTAAAATAAAAGCTAACTTTTCAAAAAATCCCCTCAAGAAAACAGTCCCATGCTGTTGGACACAAAATGGGTTATATAACACAAGCAAACCACCCTTTCTGGCTTAGTTATAGGTTTGTGTGTATCTGCATGTAGGTGTGTGTAGGCAAGGGGATGCAAGGAATGCCAGTGCTTTTATTTTAAAAGATTATTGTACAATTCTCACTTGTGTTCACAAAACATTCTGTTGGAGCTCGTGGATATTCAGTGCATTTTTTTGCCTTTATTTTCTAGACTTGGTAAATTTCTTTCCACTTCCACCACCATCCTTCTTATTTTAAAAAATGGTTTTTAACAACACAAGATTTTTTGAGAACAGATTTGAACAGCAACTAAGTAATAACAGTTTGTGAAAATGGGCATTTCTATTATATTAACCTCCTGTTCATTATATAAGGTGTCTGGCACATCCAAAATAGATAATCCTGGTATTTTTAAACTCTCACTGAGATAAACCGCATCTAAATCTCGAATTTTCTTTAATTATGTAATCCTTATCTTGACCTTCTTCCATTCTGGAAGACCTTTAGGATGTGGAGATCAAAGTGGAAACAACTAGTTGGTGTATTCTTCCTATAATTACAGCCTAACATCTTCAACACTGCTGTGAGGGCTGCTATGCATTAAAAAAGTCTCTTTGCTCAGCTGCCCCTGACGATGCCATATTTTTTTCTGAGAGGATGAATTAGCTCAAAACCTTCCTGTCCTTGTGGATAATATAGTTTTAATTGTTCCACTTACCTAAAGAAATTAAATAAAAATATCTTTTAGTCTTGTCTTTCTGACAAGGAAACTCCCTCATTCCTACCAGCCAAACCATCATTTTCCTTGTGGCAAATTTTGTTTCTGCCTAATCACCTGTTAATTAACACACTGTACACCAACCACAGCACTGACCCCTGAAGCATCACAGGAGTATCTTTCTGCATGCTGAGAAATGGACATTTATGCTTTGCTTATGTCTTGTAACCAGCTCTTAATCCATCAAA
Source organism: Platyrinchus mystaceus (assembly GCA_035041135.1). Lineage (NCBI taxonomy): Eukaryota > Metazoa > Chordata > Aves > Passeriformes > Tyrannidae > Platyrinchus > Platyrinchus mystaceus. The sequence goes on from JAWWLV010000144.1 coordinate 70,055,136, forward strand.
GGCCTTAACACTCACTCCATGTTTATCCATGCTCCATACAGCTGTGTGTGCAGGACTTTATGAAAAGCCTTAGAAAATCTAAATCAATTATGTTGTATTCTTCTTTAGTAGTGTATTCTATTTTTAAACTCTAAAAGTGGAGAGAAAAAGAAATAGTGTTTCAGCTTTCAGCCACAGTGGTGATTTATTCATCTCTTATGTGGCTCATTTAATTGTTTTATAATGCATTTTCTATGATTTCTTACTGTGTTCCTCTGTATCTTGATCACAGTCTCTCTCTGGTTAAAATCCTTGGGATCAAACCAAGCACTAGTGGAACACAATCTTGGGTATTCTCTGCTCCTTTTGTAAAATACCTTTTCTTCAATAATGCATCAATTCTTTTTTGTTGGTGATACCTTGACCTTTACATTTCAGTTTAGTAAAACTTTAAAGAAAATGCTAGAGTGCTTTGCAGAATAAAAGTCATAATTTCATCAAAATTCCAGGATAAATGATCTCATGTTCTCAGGATGATGGGACCCATAAGCTGTACTATAACTACCTGAGCTCCCATAAAACATGAATTTAACATCATTTATTTTTTAAATAGGCTCCATTTTGCAATTTTTAGCTCTCCCTCAGATTCAATACAGTTTTTTTTTTATTACAGCTATGCTTAAATTCATCTTCTTACTTCTACATTTTGTTTCCCTTCATATCACTACTGAAAAATCCATCTTTCCTACGTTTCAGTATTAGCTTTGATAACATCATTGAGCTGCCTTTTCCTAGTGATAAATATCTTTAAAGTTTGTCCTACTCACACTGATAAAACTCTCACAGGGTTATTGCTGAATTGCCAGTAGTGCTGATTTTCAACTTTAGTCCATTCTGATAAAGACAAAATAAAAAATTTGTGTCAAAACACAAGTCAGAGTGACCTACTTAAAAACAGTGAGTTACAGAGTTAGAGGGTTATTTTTAAAACACGCTAAAAACTGAAACTCAACATTTCTGGTGTGAATCAGACGATTTCATATTTCCAGTGTCCTTCACAGGAGTAACCCAAGTACTACAGCACTTGCTGTTCCAGGATGGTTTCCAGACATCCCAGCGTAAACTGAAGACAAAAAAAAAAATGTTGGGAATTTTTCACAGCCCTTCCCAGGCATTTCTGGTCTTAACTTGTTCTGCTCTTTTCTCCTTAATTTCCCATTCACCTCCTTTCATTACAAGCCTGCAAAGTCTACTCCAGTTTTCCCAATTTATGTTCAACCCTCTGACCTTTAAAGAATGCCACAGCTTTTTCTCCTTCCTGAACCTCAGAAATCTTGAAAAATAACATTTAGCCTCGTTGCTGTTACTTGATTTCTTTCTCGGGTCAATTCTTTTTACTTATTTAGAAACTTAGGCTTCTCTCCTTCTGTTTCTACAGCTTTTTAATTGCTGAGTAGACTTCAATCTCCTTCTTATTAAAGACAGAGGGACAGTCCCAGCTGGCCTTGGTCACTCTAGGAAAGGGTGCTGAGCAGTATGAGAGATCTCAATATTCAAGCAGAAATTGTGCTCTGTTTTCTCTTCTTCCCTTCTTTTTCCTTTTCCCCTTATCCTTGCTTTTAACCTTTTCTTTCTCCTCTTTTTTCCTTTCCAACTTTCTCTCCTTCCTTTTTTTTTTTTTTTCCTTTTCATGGACCACCTGTAACAGGATAATTTCACAGTTCTCTACAAATCTGAATGCCAACATAACATTTAACAGAGGCCATCAGGGCTGTATCTAACCCTAGTTCCCTCAGGCCACCCCATGCTCATTGAGGTGCCAGATGCCCCCAGGGAGCCACCAGGTCATGTTATTTAGGAAAACAAACTATAAATATTAGTAAAACTTCCCAGTGCCCCAAAAAAGCAAACAAGCAAACAAACAAACAAACAGTGACACCTAAAGCTCTGGTTTACTCCTGTGCATAATTAACACCCACTAAAATCTATTTTAAAATCCTGGATTTGAAAGTCAGCATGAGAGAGTTAAGCTTTTATTTTGGTTTTTAAAGGAAAATGAAAGTACCCAATTTTAAAAAGACATGAACCAATCCCTCACTCCCTAATACTGCTGTCAGAGATAAGAGTCCAACCTCTACCAAGTACTTGGCTTTAAAGGCAGTTCCTTAGTCAAGGGCAGGCCAGAAAGCACTAAAACATTAAAAAAACCCACACCCCATGTTTTCCAAAGCCTCTAAATTAGCACAACAAACAAATAAAACTTTCAGCTGAGACTGGTTTTTAAAGTAACATTTGTGGTTTCAATTTCCCAGAACCCACCAATATAATTTTCATTAAATATTAACTTTCTCCTAAAAAAAAAAGGAAAAAAAAATAGCAAGGTGTTTCTCTTTCCAAAATGGCCTATCAAGATTTCTCCACTGTGGATCCAACCCAGTACTCACATAATAAATTAAAATCTCCGGAAAAAGAGGCTTAACAGAGGCTTTCCTTTCCTGAGCTGACAGTTAAAATAATAAGAAAAAGGTAATTTGCTTATTTCCCTTCCACTGTCATTTAACTACATTTTTCCCAGCTTCCAAAACCACTTAATTTAAAAAAAAAATAAATGTCAATTAAAAAAAAAAGGAACAAAGATAAAAGTGGTGAGGTGTTCATGATCATGCTTGTCACAGAGATTTTGATACACACATCTGTGGGTGGAACCTGAATCCAAATAAATCACTCGTATCATTCTTGAGTGTTTGATAAAATCTGTGCAGGATCTCGAGGTGATGAATAGAAAGAATGCAGAAATAGATGTATATGCATTCACAGGTACCCATATCATGGAATTGTTGAGGTTGGAAAATACCTCTGAGATCATCAAGTCCAGCCATTCCCCCAGCACTGCCAGTGCCAGCACTAAACCGTGTCCCCACGTGGCCACTTGTTGAACATTTCCAGGGGTGGTGAATCCACCACTGCCCTGGGCAGCCTGTTCCAATCATTAACAACTATTTCTATGAAAAAAATTTCCCTCATATCTAAGCTAAACCTCCCCTGGCACAGCTTGAGGCCATTTCTGCTCCTCCTGTCCCTTGTTCCCTGGGAGCAGAGCCCGACTCCCCCCAGCTCCCCCCTCCTGTCAGGGAATTGCAGAGCCAGAAGGTCCCCCCTGAGCCTCCTTTTCTCCAGGCTGAGCCCCCCCAGCT
>JAWWLV010000144.1:70058407-70069344 GCA_035041135.1 Platyrinchus mystaceus
TCCAGGCTGAGCCCCCCCAGCTCCCTCAGCCGCTCCTGCTGCTCCAGCCCCTTCCCAGCTCCGTTCCCTTCCCTGGAAACATTCCAGCCCCTCCATGTCTCTATATCCTTTATCCCAATGTATGTGTAGGCAGGGATCTGTTCTCTGGGAGAGGGTATCTGGGACACAGAATGGCACAGGGCTGTCTAAATACCATTTTACCACTGCATTTTAGGACAATGAATTGAGTTAGTAAATTCTGCCTTTTTAATCATCAAGAAATAATAATCAATGCCTTTGTAAATGGCCTGAAAAGCTGCAGATAGAAATTGTGCTGTAATATTAATGACCCACATTCATGCCTGGCATAAATTGTTTAAGCTTCATCAGCTCCATTGAATTTGGGCCCATTTTGTCTCCCGAACTTCTGCTGTACAATTTGTACATGATTTAAAGTTCTCAACATTGAAAACATTATTTTTTTGATTTTTTTATTTTTAATACAGGTTTTCTTAAATTTGACAAAATGCAAAATAGAGTAATAACTTTGAGGAACAGGGACTTGCTCTTAAGTATTGAATCTCAGCATTAACAAGTTGATGTCATCAAGATGTATTTAGTCCAGAGTTTATATCACTTAGTTATAATTCAAATTAAAATAAAAAATACAATAAATATGGAGCCCAGTGGAGTGTGTACCATAGGCTGAAAATTATGTCACTGATTTTTGACCTCCCCCCAAATTTTCTCTCTGCAGCTTACAGGAAAGAGTCTGTGAAAGTAAATTCCACTGGATGTTGTGGATCTACCAGTGTTGCACACGTTCAAGGCAAAACTTTCTAGTCATAATCACAATCTCAGGAATCCACACTTCAGCTATAATTTCTAATAAAACCTACTGGAATGTCAGAAAAAGAAGAAATTTTTGATTTGGGTCATTGGGATTTATCTGTGCAAATAAGGGTTGGGGTCCCTATTAGGGCTAAAACGTATTAAACCGGGCACAACAATAACTCAAATAATATTAAATCATTCCAAAATATTTTTTAGCTTGTTTTGTTGATTCCTGTTCTCAAAGGGAAAACAGAGACTGCCAGAGCCACACAAGTTTTTGTTTTTCCATCTCACAGGGAAAGGCCTGGTTTTTCTGTCCAAAAGTTACATTTGCTGCATCCTGAACTGATGCAATTTTCATTTGTTCCCTCTAAAATGATCTTGATGATTTTAAATCTCAGATGAGCAAGTGCAATCAGGGGGGGAAGGGGGATCAGCTCAGACATTTTCAGCCAACCATAATATGTGAATCTGTATGTGGTCACCTGGTCAGGGAGTGGAGACCTGGTCTGTGAAGGCAATAAAATTTAAAGCATGATTTATCTGAAAAAATATAGACCACTGCTTCAAGATGAGAGCACTTGACTATGCTGAAATATTGAGATCACATAGCAACAGAGAGTATCAAGTATAAAGGGGTTTAAAATGACCAGCTTAGATGTAATCACCTACATTTAGATGAATCCAATCCCTGCTCTGTCAAGGTAAAAACAGGTTAAAAAAAAAAAAAAAAGAGGTGGGGTTTTTTTTCCCCCCAGTCATTCAATCCAGCAAACTTTTTTATTTTTATGTAATCTACATATTTTATATAATCTAGCAGACTTTTATATTTTTCCAATCAGATAATACATTTTCACTTGCTCATATGTATTTTTCAGTGAAAAATTGTTCTGTTTAGAAACACAATTTCAGTCACCAACAAGTACATTCACCTGCACAGACCACAGAGTAATGTTTGTAATGATTTTCTAGAGACACATAATGCATAATCAACTGACTCAGAAGAAAAGGCTGTGCTTTATTTTTCAAATCTAGAAACTTTGATGAATCTGCCCAGTCTTGATGGGTTACTGAATCTCTTCTCAGTACAACTTCTGCAACAGAATTGAGCAGAGAATAAAAAAAAACCATCCATGGTCATGAATTTATTTGTTTATATCTTGTTTTCAAGCACAGATTTCCCTCCGAGTTCCAGATCTCAGAGAAGTAACTGAAAGTTTTAGGGGACCAAATAATGAATAGTTCAATAAATCAATAATTCACACAAACCTACCTGTCTCAGAGAGCAGTTTGGTAGCTTCCAGCACCTTCTCAGTGTAAACTCCAGTTTCATAGTTTTCCATCTCTGCATTAATGATGTGAATAACTCTGGCTGCACGGCCTCGGATGGCACCTGCGGTTCTGTCCAGCGTATCCACATCCCCCTCTTGGAGAGCAATCACACACTTATTCACATCTTCCAGGATATGGTTTTCTGGAATGGAGGGAAAAAATGCAGCTCATTTAATTTCCTTCTTCCTCGTAGCAAAGCTGACAGATTTGGGTAAACAGCAAATGTCAGTGTGTTAAAAAATTGATATCTGTCTTTATCCAGGTCTGTGATATTATACCACATAATAGTAAAATTCCCAAGTGTGATATTTATCTTTAACAGGGACTGGAATACATCACCTTACCTGTACTGTGAGTCCCAATCTGTAATTCTCTGAAAACCAGAAACATTAATTTCAACCATCACATTGAATCTTGGTATAATAAAAATCAATGCAAAAAGGAAGGTGGTCAAACATTATGCAGATTCTCTAATAAACAGTCTAAAGACAAATTTACACACTCCCATGAAATTTAATATGTTTGGTTCACTTGTGCCTAAATGAAAATAAATAATTTTGAAAACACAACAGCAAATGGCCTTTGTAGATAGCAGGGAGCCTGGGCACGAGCAGTTCATCTCCTGCACTCCATCTATGCCAGAAAATAAGCTCTGAATTTTTCATGACACACATTATAATTATATGTGACTGTGCATATTCTGAAATAAGAGTTAACAACAGTGAGTCTGCTCAGATGAGGTAATATTAACCAGCTTTATTGGATCCTTGGGAGTTGCACTGTTTTTTTTGGCTCAGCATCATGTGCTGCAGTATCATAATTTATGTAGTATTCTCATATAAATAATGAGAAAGGATGAAGCAGATTTTGATTAGGTCAGGCATTATTTCCCAGCAGTCAGGTGAGTCAAAATAATTTCAATAAGACTATGACTGAATTTCATATCTGACCAAACTCAGTCTGAGACACTTAGCAACTCTAAAAAACAACTTGCTTTTCTGTTACAGACACCTCTAAACTGAAAATGAGATGTTGTTCTTTGTAGTAGCACTAAAACAGAATTAATCAGTTCACCAACTGCTTTTTGTTAATTATCCTTGGCCACTAAAAAGAGTGACTCACTAATCCTCACTGTTAAAAATCCCAAGGTTGGATCATTTGAGAGTTTCAGAAATTTATTACATGATATTGAATTTTACGCTTTAACAGCTATGGATGGAAACCAAAAGTCCCCTGAGATGTGAATCTGAGTGACTTGCAAGGCAAAATCCTTTGTTTAGAAAACTCCCTATGTAGAATTAAAAAGCATTGCTTTGCCAAAATTTTTCTTCACTCTTTTGTTCTCACAAATATCATCAATTCCCTTTATGATGGCATAACCAACTTTTGCCCAGCAAGAAGTGCTACATGGACTTGAGCAGACACTGCATTTGGAATACAAAATAACTTATTAAAATCATGGTCAGCTTTCTTTTGGTAGCCATCCTATTATTAAAACATACCATCAAATGTGACACTCAATATGAAGAGGAGGAGGTGTCATTTCAGGAGTTACATTTAATCAGACTAGCATTTAGAATGGTTCACTGGTTTAACATGCAAAAATAAAACTACCCTGTGTAAGCTGAGGCTTCCAAGCTTACAGTAAGCAAGCAACAGGATTTCTGGATACATGTTGTGTTTATTTATGGACAGTAATAGAAAAAAAAAATAAACTCAATGGAAATTATACTTCCCAGCCACATTGGAAAGTTTGGATATAAGTCAAGACTAAGTTAGAAGGAAAAAATGATTTGAGAAAATGAAAACCCCCATCATCCATTCAAGTGACTTCTGGTTTATGGATACAAGCACTTGGAGTAAACAAAGTTCTCAAGCAAATCAGGAAATGGCTATTTGAGAAAGTCTGCCAACCCTCTGGCTAGTGGACTGGGTCAGCAGTTTACAGCCTGGTTTGCCCTTTCACTGCAGAACCAGATCTGCTCAAAAGTGTTTGTTGGTTTCAAATCTCAAATAAAAATCAATGCACTCCCAGATTCTGAAGTACCCTTTTATTCTGACAGTTCATTTTCATTTTCTTGTCACGGCTTGCAGTAAGCACTCCAACAGGGCTGTTGAACAGTGGAATGTAATTAACTAAGTCAAACCTTTTTCCTGTTAATAATAGTAGCAGGATACAACAAAACAAAATAAAGGGCAGGGCAAAGAGGAAAATCAGGGATTTTTTAAAAGAATACGTATTTTTTTTCCTCCAAATCTCACACACTTTTATTAGAAAATTTAGGTAACATCAAGGAAAGTAATGTAGATGGAAACATAACATTTTGGCCAGACTATCTCACGAAGTTTGCCTCTCCTGAGACATTCAGGTAAGCCAAGCACTCTTGGCACACTCTGCGTCCTTATTCACAACAATGAAATTCACCTTTCAAACTGCAATAGGAAAATGAGTTTTCTGCAGCAGACAATCACCCCAGGACACGCAGCAATCTGCAATTACCCTGCTCGTTGTGTATGACGACATCACAACAATCCACTCTGCCACAAGTTGTAGCACTTCACAATCCACTCTGTGAGCCAAAGAGTCAATGTCCTTCTCTTCCCCATCCCTTCTTTATGTAAGGACTAAGATGTTTGATTATTTCCATGAAAGAGCTTGCTTTGCACTGTAAGCCTCCCTAGTGAGGTCTGAGAAGTGCAAAGATTTGCTGTTTCTTGCACTACTTTACTCCCTCTCTCTGGTTTTATCTTTACACCAATAACTCTGAGACCCAGAAGTGCCTCCCAGCTCTCTGCAAATGCACACACTGGTCATGTCTGACAACATGCCTAGGCCAGAATCATAGAATCGTGGAGTCATTAAGGCTGGAAAAGATCTCTAAGATCATTGAGTCCCACAATTAACTTAACACTGTCAGGTCCACCACTAACATATGCAGCATCTGGGTATTTCCCTTCTTCCTATCCCTCTTCAGGGCTTGGTAACCTGGTACAGATGGTCAGGGGGCAAGGACTGTATGGTACATCTGCCCCACTGTACAGACACAGCTGATCTGAGCAAAGCTACAGAATAAAGCAAGAAAAGTGTCAAGGCCAGGTTGGACAGGGCTTGGAGAAACCTGGTCTAGGGAAAGGTGTCCTTGTCTATGACAGGGCATTGGAACTAGATGATCTTTAAGGTCCCTTCCAACCCAAACCATCCTATGAATCTATGATTCTATAAAGTTCATCTTTCCTCCTCTGGCCTACAACTGCACAAGGATTCTAACAATTTCTACAAATACTGTCAGCCTGTCACAGGTCTGGACCACATTTTTAAAAGGTGGCTAAAATCCTACTTTGTGACTGAGTTGAAACAAAACTTCTCTAGAAATAGAAGTGCAAATAGGCTGCTATTTTCTGGGAGGTGAAAAGCCAACCATTGCTACCAGGGATTAATTGACATGGTATGGCTGCTCCTACTGAGTGCAGAAGATCAGCATTCCCATAGACACAGACTAATGGATTAATGATGCTTTAGTAATTATAGCTTCTATCCACTCTGACCCATTACTTCAATTTAGGAGTGTATTTTTAGAAGAGTCCCTTGATCCCAGTACCTGAAACGGAGAGGAAATCATCCACCGAAGTGATGTCATCAACAGCCTCAGTGAGGACTCGCACCTGCTTCTCCCACTGATCTTTAAACACATCCATGTTGTCCTGGGCCACTTTGCTCTGGGGTCTGGCAGCCAACGTGAGTGCAGCATTTATTACCTGTTATCCAAACCCAGTTGTTAGGAGTGAAAGTTTTTTCACGACAGAAAGAACAAACAGACCATGGGCCATGTTAAAAATGCAGCATTAACCCCATTTGGTATGTGGGTCTCGAGGTATGAATGAATATTTCACAGTTCATGGAAATCAGGCAACAATGTCATGACAAAGACAAGGTTATAATCTTCACCCAGGCTGTTTTCCCTGTCCCAGTTAACTGATGCTTTTAAATGCTAAGAGTTCTCAGGTACTTTGTAGTAGGAATCTTACTTACCTGTGGGCACAGACTATCAATCTGTGTGGCTGCCATACGGACTAACTTCACACCTTCTTCATTATTTGAGATGGAACAGGCCAGATTTGCAACCTGCAATGAAATCAGCAGATGAGAATCAAGTTTTAGGCAAGTGAGCCATTAGGGTCATACTTTTCTCTGTTCCTATTGAGCCTTGCCTGGAATGAAAGAATTGTATGCAAGAGGAATAATACATCATCTTCTGTGCTGGTGAACAGAAACTCATGTAGATTATTTCCTTACCAGCAAACTGAACTACCCATCTTCTTCAGATTTTTCTCAGAATCTGCCCTCACTGCCAAGTGTTTCACATCCTCCTCTATAGCTTGAAAATTATCTCCTGAGAAGTCATGTAGAGAATGCAGAGCACAATGATCTATACATTTCCTTTTCTCACAGTTTCTTTTTTTTTTCTTATTAACCGGGTCCAAATGAATATAGGTAATCAGGTGCATCCATATACTTTGAGATTTGCAAAATGCAGAATCTTTGATGTCCTAACACATGGAATTGTACTTCTCCATCCATAAACAAAACTCTGGAAAGCTACATAAGCTCTCAAATATTTTCATTGTTTGAGATCCTGATGGTTTTCTGAGGGTTTTATTTCAATTCTCAGCTGGACCTTTTTATTTCTATGTGGTTGCCTGCCCTACAGTGAGATATCCACCGTAACAGTGATGTGAAATGTCTCTGGTGAAAGCCTCATTCTGTAACATATGCCTGAAGATCTCATTCAAAGATCTTTGGATCTACATTTGCTCACTCTGGCACAGCTCTGGGAAGTCTGAGCCTCGTAAGACTGAAGGCTATTTGGATATGATGAAGACAGAGGAGACTTGGAGAGACATCTGAGTGAGATCTCGCAGTCAGACCATGTCTCCAGAGCTGCATCTCTGTGGCTTGGATTCAAGTGGAAGAGCATGTTCTCCCAGCTCATACAGTTCTTCCAAAAAATGCATTCCCAAAAGCTTTGGCCAAGTCCATGAATCTGTCATGGTTTTCCAAAGAGCAATTCATGGCACAGTGCACGTAATTGAGCTCATCAGTGATATTTAAATCACAAAGGTACATTTTGGGACAGAGGAATACAGGATATTTTTTTAATCATCCAAAAGTACGGCTTTTAATTCTAATCTACATTAAAACAAACTTATAAATTTTAAATATGCTTCCTTGATATTATTCACTGTGCCTGTAGGCACAACTATCAGTTGGAAATGATTCATGAATTAGTTCAAATACCCCCATCCTTCCAATTTTCCTCCAGTCTCCCCTTGTGGTATTAAACTGTTCTCATCTCCAGTGCACATCCCCGCATTAACCCTGATCCATCTGTTCTGCATGGAACCTATTTCCCTTCACAGTTCTGGGGAACGTGGTCTGCATAAATCACAGTGCCAAAGCTCAGGAAAGAAAAGAACCCAAGGCTTCAAAGAGTCTTGCAGGCATTTCCTAGTCAAGATTTTATCATAGTGTTGTGATTTTTATTTTCATTTCATGATGAGACAAATGAGTTAGTCTATTTGTTAACAGTCTTACAGCCCTCATGTTAAAAATGTTCTCCTGAGCTGACATCTTCCAATTAAGTCACCATTTTCTCTAGTCACTTCTTTGCACACATCAAACAGACCACTTTAATCTTCACCAGAAACAAAAGCTAAGCAGGATGATAATTAGAATGCATTAACATGAGTGGAAATTACAGACCTTAAAGACTAGTAAATAATATTAAGTTCAGTAAGTGCCATCTTCCTGTATTTGAAATAAGTGGCTTTTCAGATTGCCCTTTCATTTTGTGATTATCATGATGGGAATTTGTCCTAAGGCTTCAGATGCAACATACATCTTATTTTTTTCACAGATAGCACTGAAGGGGGCTGGGTGTCATGAAATGGCAATCAAACTGTGAAGCAGGTCTTTGAGTTGTTCTGGAAGAGATCTTGGCAGATATAATCAGCAAAAATGAAACTTATTTTGTCTCTGTTAATTACTCTTTCAATAGAATCTGATGAGATAATATTTGGATGTTGTAAAGTGCCCTGTTTTCCAAGGAGGGATTCAGACATAACCATTCTCCTTGATTTGTAAAACAGAGTTCAGTACATTGGTTTGGGTGCTCCTACCAATACAGGAGTACCAATGTAATCTATTGCTGCATTTAATATGCATCAAAAGAGCATTACATCTATCTGTTTAAAAGCAATAGTGATACACATCATGTATAATCCTTACATGATGAGCCTAATAGTTTCTGTGGTATATTTCAAGTCTTGCACAAATACAGCACTGTATCATCAGCAGTCAGAGAGCAATACTGCATCACAATCCAGCAGAGAGTGTGCCAGCCTGTACCACGGGAAGATATGATTATGTCAAATAACTACAGAGATAAGCAAATTCCACAAAGGTAGATGCAATCTGGATAAAATTGAATTTAGCACTGCAAATCAGAAACACTGTGACTTTTCCCAAAACTGATTTTTAAAACATGGCAAGAAATAGCCATTACTTGCTTAAGCCTGCATTTTAGTGCCACTGCATAAGCATGGATCTGGGAAACAATACAAGTTCTAAGCGCACTCAACTACCAGATACCACACTATGTAATTATTTTAATTGACTTTCCTATCAAATATAGAGTCAGGTAACTATCAATTAGTATTCCCGGCACAGCAAGGTCCACATGCATGTTCTTTATTGACAGAAACCACGAGGTAATTCACCATGCTTTAGCTTACTATAAGTTCAGCAACTTCAAATATTTTTCCCATCTAAAAGTATGACAAGAAAAACTTAGACCCAATTCCACCCCACTTAGCTGTGACACCTTGACTAGGTGCCAAACTGACTCCTTTTATCCTTTGGATAATGGATAAAAATAGGAAGGCCCTTCCAGAGGCTGTTTTTGGTCTCTGGTTGACTCTCTCATCCTCTAGATGTGTTTAGTTTATTATTTAAACTTAGCTGGCCCTGATGATTGTTGAAAAAGGTATTACTGAAATAAAAGAGGTTTTAATGGTGCATTATAACTTGTTTTGCATGGGCATAGTTAATACAACAGACTCTTCAAGGTTGGGAATTCGTTAAATATGCCATTCCTGAGCTGGATGGAGCAGACAGCTTGGAAAGGAAAATAAAAAGGCTGCATATTACCATATCTGCCAATTACCAAAACTTTGATTTGACAGCCTTTACCTTTATGCTTCAAGTGCTCTGTCTCCACCAAAGCATTGAAAAGAAGGTTTCATGAAAGGCTGTGGAAACAACCAGGTAATTAATTTTTTTCCTTCCCTTTTTTTTTTTTTCTGTCTACTAAGTTCCTTGAGCACCCTGAATTCACTGAGGGCCATAAAGAACTTAAGATTGTATTAAGATCAATGTGAATTGTCTGAAGAGTATTTATATGAATGAATACATTTTAAACACCAAAATCAATGAACTGTGAATCATCCTCGAACTGCGTGGAGAACTTAATAACAGTGAAACTGCCGTGCAGATAAATATTATTGTCCAGGATTTCAGGTCTGCTAAGCTACTCTTATACCATCAAAACAATTGCTAAACACCTTAAACCTGTCCTGCAAGAGCACGGGAAGGTAATGAGCAAGAAAATAAACACTCCAGGTGCAGCGACGCTGTATTTTTCTGTAATCACTGAATCCACTGAACCAGCCCCGGAACTGGGGATGTGAAGAAGCAGGTACCAAGTGCTTCATATTCATTTCCATCACTGGCACTGATAGCACAAGATGCAATTCTGCACCTTGCCAGGTATCCCTCCTTAATCACGCAAAGAGTTCCTTCCAGTAGTTTCAGTTATTTAAAATACATACAGGAGCAGTCACAATAAAATACATCTGCATGTATTTGGTTGCATTTCGGCTTCAGTTCCTTGCTGGATAGCAGATTGGGCTGGGGAGGGACTTGGTTTCTAATGCAAATTTTTACTACTCTTTGTGGTCTCTTGACGCTGGTTGGACCTCAGGTGCCCCCTAAAACCACTCTGTCACTCCCCTTCTCAGCTGGGCAGGGGAGAGACAATTCAACAAAAGGCTTGTGGGTTGAGCTCAGGGCAGGCAGAGATCACTCACCAGTGACCATCACGGGCAAAACAGAGTTAACTGTGGGAAACCAGCTTAATTTATTACCAATCAAATCAGAGTATGATAATGAGAAATAAACTAAATCTTAAAAATACATTCCTCCCCTCCCTTTCCTTCTTCCTGCACTCAACTTCACTCCCAAATTCTCTCCCTCCTCCCTCTCAGTGGCACAGGGGATGGGCAATGGGGGTTGTGGTCAGGCAAACATGTCTCTGCTGCTCTTTCCTCCTCAGGGGTTGGACTCCTCACTCTTCCCCTGCTCCAGCCTGGGGTTCTTCCCACAGGAGACAGTTCTGCATGAACTGCTCCAGCACAGCTCCCTTCCCACAGAGTGCAGTCCTTCAGGAAGAGGCGGCTCCATCACACGGTCACAAGTCCTGCCAGCAAACCTGCTCCAGTGTGGGCTCCTGTCTCCATGGAGCCACAGCTCCTGCCAGGATCCTGCTCCAGCACGGGCTTCCCATGGGGTCACAGCCTCCTTTGGAGCATCTCCCTGCCCCGATGTGGGGTCCTCCATGGGGTGCAGGTGGATCTCTGTTCCCCCTGGGCCTCCCTGGATGCAGGGGCACGGCTGCCTCACCATGGGCTGCACCTCGGGCTGCAGGGGAACCTCAGCTCCCATTCCTGGAGCACCT
>JAWWLV010000144.1:70078666-70105054 GCA_035041135.1 Platyrinchus mystaceus
TCAGAACAGGTGATGTGCTGGTTCCTCTGATCTGTTTAACACATTGTTATTGCTGTCTCTACTCAGGTGTCTCTCAGGCTCCCCAGATAATTAAAAAATAATTCAAAACATTTTGATTACTACTTATAGTATTTAAAATGGATTGCAGTCAACTGGATTCTATTTGTTTGAAAACCAATACCTGTTCTCAGAGTGAGAAACTGAAGCAGGAGCCCTGAACACGTTAAAAAACATCAACAAAATTTAAGTATTAATTCTTTAAATTATAATGTGTGAAAGTAAGAGATAGAGGGGCTCCAAGTGCAGCCATAAACACAAACAAATCAGCCCTTGCATAGTAAAGGACTGCAGATCGCACTGAACGTTTCACTCAATAATTCTAAAGTAGAGACACAAAACCCACCAACTCTTACATGAAATGATGAAGCCTCTTCATTCAACCCATCCCAGGAGACAAAGATGAGGGTCCCCAACTCATGTAGAGCAGCTTTGTTCCACTTTGGCAAAGCTGCAGTGATTTACACCAGCCCTGCCTCACAGAACACACACTCTGGTGAATAAATTGTAGCTTTGAAAAACCAAGGTAGAAATTAATTCCACAATCAATCCACTAACAGTGCACAAATGGGAGTAAATACTTCTGTGTTATCACTTCTCCATCTGTACAATGACATTCCAGAAATGTTTAGGAGACTCTATGTAGAAGTGTCTCTGTAGTGCCAGTCCATGTATAGAAAGAAGTAAGTAAAATAGTATTTTCTAAATGTGGCAATTGATCACTAAAGTTTTCCTTTCTCTGGCATTAAAAAGACACAATTTGTTGAACGAAGAGCATGTTGTAGTCTCTATAAAAGAAATGCAGATATCATTGCTACCAGAAATGAATAACATATTACAAAAAATACCTCAATCCTTTATCCTTTTATTCTTCTAACCCCCATCTTTTTAATGGTTAATTTATTATGGATTCACTGAACAGCCATCAGCATACATTTGCACTACTACCAAATGGAATTTATTCATCCGGCTGCACAGAGGGATTTGTTAGTTATTGGGGGTCAGTGAACATGTAACACAGTTTTATAAACTGATATTGAACAGGAAGAAACTGCATTAGAATGAAGCCAGAATAACAATAAGCCAAAGAGTCAGGTGAGTATTTCTTGCTTCATCTCTTATATACCCTTTTTTTTTTCACTGTCAGGAAGCTAATGCTTTTTATATTTATATATATATTTTTTTTAAATCTTTACTTTCTTTCCATTACTATTTTTTTAGCTCTCTGAACCCCCTGACAGCTGCCCTGCTGACAGCCTCCTGCCAGCTGAGAGGGCAGGGGAAGGAGCAGGACCAGTGGTCTGACTGCGTGGCTGAGCCAAGCATGTGTCAGGGTTTCGTCCCACAGACAACGGGTTCCAAATGGCAGCAGGTACTGCAGCTTCTCCGTGCTAAAAGCTTTAACCCTGCTTTTTACTCTGTCTTACTCCAAGAGGTAGTTTGCAACGTATCAAATAATTGATTCTTTCTATATATTTAGCACTATCCAGTCATCAGCTACAGTGGAATTAATCTTGATTTCCATCGGCGTGAGCGACAGGAGAAATGAGCTCGGGGATACAGTTTGGGGAAAACAGCTGCTGAAAATGTTTATTTGCATAAACACGAGGAAATCAATTCCATTCCTGAGGCAATGGAAATATAACTTACCCTAGGCAGTTCTCATCTGAGAAACCACCTTTCCTGAGAGAGTGACAGTCAAATTGTCTGCAAGATATTACCTGCTACCTATTATATCAACATTACACTGCAGTCTTAAGAAACAAGACCAAATCATACAGAACTGTGTAGTAACATAAGAGTGCCATTTGAATTAGGTTGGGAATATGTTGGTACAATGCATGTTCACCTGTTAGATTAAAATGATAAAAAAATATAACATGATTCTCACAGATAACCATGCAAGCTGCTCAGGATTATCGAAAAATATCTAAGAAAAAAATATTTTTCAGTTTACAAATTGAGGTAAAAATTCCAAAATTTTCTTCTGCTAGCTGTCAAAACCCAGTGGAAATAAAGGCAAATGGACTTGTGCTGAAGATATTTGAATAGAAAAGATGCTGAGAAAACACTGGTGTACTTAAGAGCAGCTTTACTCATTTTAGAAGTTCAGAGAGGAACAGCTGATTTTCATGTTCAGCTATTCCCGGTTTAGGCAAGCATTCAATTTGAGAAGGGAGCGCAGAGGTGATTTAAATTTAATATCTCGATCTCATTTCAAGAGAATGGCTTAAAAACACAAACACAGTCAAGTTGAAAGTCTTAATGTTCTACTTGAATTCACATGATTTATGGCAGGGGACAAAAACCTGCAGTTTCTCAACAGGCTGAGAAATGGCAGTTTCATCTACGTGGACTGAAGGAACCCAAATTCAAACCACAGACACTCAAACTAACACTTAACACTCCAGCTGACATTTGACACTGTCATTCAAATGAACATTCCAGCTAAGAATAAATCTTCTTCTGAAAAACCCTAAATATGAAATAGGGCAGATACTGCATTCATCTGCAATCGTGTAATTAGACATACTGGACTGAATTCATGTTCTTACCCAGGATTTATGCAGGGCAATTGAAGCCTATCCTTCAGTTCTCAAACAAATGCCAAATATGCTGCTGAGAGTGCTCAAGTGGCAGTTCTTTCCCCTAAGAAAGTCTGTTCAAATTGGAATTTAGATGCCCAAATACACCAGTGAAGCCTTGCAGCATTATCCTGAAAGATTCTAAAGTATTTGGAAGCATTTTTATCCATTTTCAGAATCACTTTTTGGCTTTGGTGAGCTGTTCTTCACATTAGAACTGCACTCTTGTGTTAATGAATATTTCTTTTTTTTCTTTAATAAAAGGCTCTTTTTTTCAAGGTTGAAGTCTCTGCTGCCCAGTTTTCTGTATATTCACCTCAAGGTGACTGTACAGTGGCAAAACTTCACAATCTTTACTTGTGCTCTGTGCTTCCACTTCCATGAAACCCTTCTGGTTCCTTGGAATTCTTCCTCAGACAGTGAGCAGGAGCTGTTATCCCTGCCATGCTGGTGTCAAAGTGGAGCAAAGCAAAGCTAATTACTCACAAAATCAACCTAATGAGCATGCACAGATTGATGATATTGCTTTCCAGACCAAAGCTGGTACATTAGACCACAGGGCTTCAACAAAGCTCCCTAAATGCTGGTGAAGACAGAGCAAATACCAACAGCACAAGGTTCAAGCAGCTCCCTGAGAGGCTTTTATAAGCTGTCTAATGTTTACTTGCAGAATAGAAGCCCTGTTTATTAAATAACTAAACAAACTCTCTTATTTTGTCCACTCTGAGGGACACCCTTTATACAGTGGATAAGCCAATTAAAAAAATTAAACAACAAGCACACCCACCCCAATAAATAACTATTCTATTAAATTCAGAACAATTTGGGGGATTTGTGGGACTAGAGGTTTGTTTTCTAGACTGCAGGCTGTTTTCAAATTAACTAAGAGAATCATCCTCCTTAATATTCACTGATGGCACAGCTGCTGCTATCAAGCAGTTTTCTGCTTTAACAGGTTAAAACCTCAAGCCCACTGTAAAAAGGTAGATAATGTGTAATTAATTGGTCTAAATTTGGAGAGCATTTTAACTTAGTGATGTCTCAACTCTGCATGATAGGGAATTTATCTTTTGCCTTTTACCAAAAAACCAAACCAAAACATCTCAGAGAGATGAACCAGAGACAATAAGTATCATTGCATTTTTGCTGATGCTTTTTTTTACCCAAGCTAATTCCACATGTCAGGTGCTTATGAATGGCCACAGAAGTTCAGAAGAGAGGACCAGGGAGGGCTCAGCTTCTGTGTATAATACTACAAATTTGAAACTCATAGGTCATTAAAAACTTACGTACCTGAAATTTTTCTCCAACTTTACCAAGTTATTTAACAAAATACAGAAAGCTCTTCTTACTCAAGCTCTCAGGTAGGTTACTAATGCTTTCTGTAGACAAAGGAATAGTTGGGCTTTTCATTCTGCATTACCTTCAATATCTCAGAGCAATTTGTAAGAAACTAACTGAACAGAGTCTCAGCCTGGTTTTGCTCTCCCAGCACAAACGAGTGAACCAAGGGAAAAACCTCTGTACCTGTGTCTGTTCACAGCTAACAAGATTTTTCAGGATGTGAGACTATATGTTCTCTCCCTTTGCACCTTCCCAACACCGGTGGTATCTCCTTGATTTTGAAATTTTGTGGTAAGAAGAGTCGATATATCTACCCATCCTAGAACAACAGCTTAATTTTTAGACATCCAGGACTATTTCCATTCTTTGCCTGAAGGTGAATAAACAGCTTTAACCTCTGTAGGCTGTGCCCAAACCACCAGGCTACAGAGCACTTTTACTTGCTGCCTTTCTACCAAAGTTTTAACACTATGAAGAAAAACCTGTAAGATTCAGTGGAAATCAAGAGATGTTTTGTTCCAACCCCAAATACAATCAATTACACACAATTCTGAACCTCCTTCAAATAGAGTCTGAAATAAAACAGAGTCATCCTTTGTCAATACTCAGGCTAAAGCAGACAAAAGTGCTAATGCAAGGAAATTCTGCTCTTTGCAAATAATCAAAGCAATCCTATCTATACATTTCTGTCTCAAAAAGAGAAAAAAATGTCAGCATTTGTTTATTGGTATATTACTCCAACACTTAGCAAAACTTAATTAAAAGAGTAATTACACATAAGCCTTTCCGTCCATAGCATATGATTGTGTTTTAAACTGCTACAGGGTTTAGAAATGATAACATATACACTTTTCCTGATCACCATAATATCATCTTACTTTTTTAAAAAAACCCTATATTCCTTCAACATAAGTAAAATACATCTTTACAGGATTTCCTTCCTATGTAAAATTATAGATCACATATCTGAGTCCACTGATTTCCAAGTAAAAAGAATGATAGAATGGTTTGGAAGGGACCTTAAAGATCATCCAGTTCCAATCTCCCTGTCATGGGCAGGGACACTTTCCACTAGACCAGGTTGTTCCAACCTGGCCTTGGACATTTCCAGGGATGGGGCAGCCACAGCTTTTCTGGGCAACCTGTGCCAGGGCCTGCCCACCCTCACAGGGAAGACAAGCATAGAATACTTAAATAAAATAAATAAATAAATAAAATTTATTTCCTTTTATTGGTTGTTTTGTTCCTGGACAACTGTGGTTCACTAAATACCTTAAAAAAATCAGTTTACATCAAGATAATATCATCCTGGTATTGCATTTTTCCCTTCTAATGTATGCATTAAATACAGTGTCAAGATCAACTTTATTTTCTCCAACATCTATATGCTATATTTCATCAAACTCACAGTTAATTTTTTTTTGTTGTTTTTTTTTTTTCTTCCAGAAAAGTCTGTTGGCTTTTATAACAGAGCATATCAGCTGTTTACAAAAGAGCCCTGGCATTTTCACATTTCAGCTTAAGGAAGGAAATGAAGAATAAATCAGCTAAACAGAAATGAGGGGGATTCAGTAAAATAGTTCCAACGGCAATTAGTCAGGGCATTATGTTTGATATTACTGCAGGAAACATGACCAAGTATCTAAAATACACATGAATTCCCACACAATTTCAAAATGTATTATTAATACATTAGTTTATCCTGTGTTTTTCCTCCAGATCATCATTGTTATTTTAGTAGAAAATATATATGGGTGAGGGTTAAGATTTATTATAAACATACATGACAGATTCAGGAAAATTCTTTCATAATAAGAGAATAAAAATAAAGAAACTGTGCCAGACATACTATCTGTATGTGAAACATGAGCCAAAAAATAGAGCTGTGTGATATTTTTTTTCTGTTTGGTGGCTGCAAAGAAAAATAATCACAAAAAACTGTGTCAGGTTGACACACCAAGTATATTCCAAAATCAGCAAACTTTCACAGGTAGTTTATGTTGACCTAAAAGGAAATCACTAATATGAGATATTTCACACAGCTTCTCTCTACTTCCAGGTTTTCCCAGAATAATTCAAACCTATATTTATACAATATGCACTTCTGTATTTAGCATTGCCAATGTACATTTGCTTGGAGGGGTCAGAAGACTTTGTGTTCAGCTCTGTGGATTCATTCATCAGCTTCCAAATGTCTCCACCTGTTATTTTTAAATAAACCCACGACCTGCTACCCACCTACCTGCTCTACCCTTTATTATCAAGGCTATTAGCGTTCAGATTGGCATCTGACACCGCCAGCAGAATTTATTGAGCTGTCTAATTTTTCAGTGCTCTTTTCAGTGAAAATTTCTGCCCATTTTTCAAGGAACTGACACTGGGCTGCACCATCCTGCCATTTCTCAGCCATGCTGGAGATCCAGTGTGTATTTACCAAACAATTATCAATGATCTGAGAGTTCGGGCTTCACAGGCATTCTGTGAATTCCTGAGGTTTTCCAGGGTACTGACATGACAAAATACATGTCAGCAGATTGTAAAATAGTTGAAACAGCAGAGCCAAAAAATGAGGTAGGAAAGAAAAAGGTTCAGGGTTCAGATTAAGTTCCACTTGCTGCTGCCATTATCACGATCACTCTGCCTGTGCAGACTCCAACAAACACTATTTTGGGAAGGAGCCTTTCTTTTCAAGGACAGTATCACAAAAGTCTCCAGACACAAAGTGATTCCCACAAGTGATTAAACACTGTCTCTATGTCCCTTTTACAGGATACATGTGTTCCCAACAGACCTTCCCTTAAAGTGCAGCTCACTCATGTAACGAGGGATGTAAATGGTTGCTTTAGAAAGAGATGTTATTCCAGGTCTGTATTGTAAAAGCAGAGAATTCCACTGCATTATCCCAGCTCTTGCATTAGCTCTCTGATCCTCTTTTATTCAGAATTATAGATGTATCTACAAGGCCAAAAGGCTTGGACTTCACTCACTGAGGAACTGCCAAAGAAACCTAGATTACCTCAATGCCCATCAGACCAAGAAACTACAAAGCATAGAAAAGATTAAGGAAAAATAGAAATTCTATTGTCTGATCAATCATAAGGAATTATATCAACTCTGACAGGTTACAAGCATAGATGATAATCTATTTTAAGACTCATACTTGTGTAATCAGTTTTAAAGACTAAACAAACCAGATCAGAGCTAAAGCATCCAAGACACTGGAACAGATAAAGATGTTGAAGAAATAGTGATAAATTGAGAAAATATATTAAATTCTTAATACAAACTTCTGAAAAACTTCACTTAGACCAGTTGTAAAAAGAGCAGCATGAACTGCAAGGTAGAAAGAGGGGAATAGGAAATAGGACATTAGAGGAAGCTACAATTGTGTTTTACAAATGAATTTGAAATACGTGCTTGGGAGATAAAAATAACAACAGTATCACATTCTGGTAGGATTTTCAAAACCAATTGTAAAAGATTTGTGATCATTATGGGGATAAAATTCTGGAATCACTGACCAATGAGCTCTTTGACACAGAGCTTGAAAGTTTCTGGAATTTACAGATTAAAAATTGGACTGGAATTAAAAATTAGACTGTTGAATAATTAGAGAATTTGGATTATTATTTACTATTCTTGATGTTCTTTCTCGCACTTCATTTCTATAACTTTCAGCATGTAAGGAGGATTTTCATTGCCACCTATTAAGGCTTTTGGTTGGTTGTGCTGTTTTAGTCTTGTTTGACTTTCCAGGTAGCCTCTTTCACTTTCATAGCAGGTGTTCTACCCTTTTGGTAAGTGCAGGATCTCATAACATCCTATGAGAAGAATTTAATTTATTTAAAAATTTTGTTCTGCCATAAATGTCTCCTGACACAATGAAAGACTCTCTTAGTCATCGGGATGAAAAAGTAATAATGATAATTATAATGTAAGTATGACAGAGTTGCAGAATGAGGTACAAACATGAAATTTAACTTGATCAAAAGAACTTCTTGAAGATGATTATTTATATAATATAAATATATATTTTTAATTTTATAATAAACTTTCTCATAAAAAGAAAGTAGAGTTTCAAGTCACAATATTCTTCCTTATTTCTCTCTCCTGCAAGTCTGCCACAAATCATCTCAGTGAAGGTTAAATAAGTCTCTCTTGTAAGATTCAGGTTTTCATTTCTTTATGCACAGAAATACAGATGGGCCTTTTTATTTCCAAATCTGTATTACAACAAAAATGCCACAATTACAGAATAAGATATGAAGCAGAACACACAAGAGTTTGTTTCATTTATTATATTACTAAAGACAAACACACAGGAAGAATGAAAACAAGTACAAAAAACCTCTGCAGAAAAAGCTGTAGAGAACAGGATCAATGAATAAAAGAAACAGATTTCTTCCTCCCTACTATAATAACTGCTATTGAAATCATCTTTATTATTTGTGTTGCATAAAATTTGCTTTGTCCTTTTTCAAAACACTGGAATAAAAAATGAGGCCATCTAGAACTAGACTTAACAACTGTGCTCACATTTGATAAAGGAAAATCAGATTTCCAGTGTCTGTGTCATTAGATCACAGCACAGTTGTGGTTATATCTGTAACCAAGTGCATAACTTTTGTTGTTGTTATAAGTGTAAAAATCAGACACAGAGGCCCTTCTACAAAGCACATGATTCATTCACAGCAGCCCAAAGGGAGCAAGTGTTCAAATGTATTGCTGTGTTATCTCAGATATTTTTGTAAATACAAGCAGCCCATAAATTTTGGACTTTTTAAAAGAATGTGTCGAATGTTTTAAAACATATAATTCTATGATTTGGTTATGTATATATTTTTTAATATTTGTGAGTTGGTTCAAAGGCATCCACGCTGCAGCCCAACAAATGGGATTAGGAGCTGGAAGGAGAGAGCCTAAATTCATGTATGAAAAAACCAATCCAGGACATGAGAAGGTGTAATAATAATCAGCTTTAAAGGGAAAAAAATATTGAAAAAGGGTAAAAAAATGATAATGAGACCTTTATCCCTCTGTCAGAAGCCAAGGTCTACAGGGCAAGTGTCCTTTTTACCTCCTTTTTAGTAACTCCTGTCTTCTGATTTTTACATTGTAATAGATTTATAAACTTCTAGTGTTTATTTTTCTTAAGGGGATGGTATTCTCGAGTTCTGCAGTGATATACTTGAATTCCTGCAAGAAGTCTCTGGTAGGAAATAAAACCTGGCCTGCTGAAGATTTAGAGCTGGTAGCTAATGGTGTTACAATCAGCCTGAAAGGAGAGTTAATAACAAAGGAATGGGGGCATCAGGAACCCAAAACAACAGAACAATGATACCACAAAGAAAACCTTCTCAATAAAGTGGAAGCCTTGAGACAAAGTGTGTTGACCATTTTTAAGCAAAATTTTTCAACTCCCAATATTCCAAGCCCTGTTTGTCTCCAGTCTCTTTTCAACGATAGTGAAAAGTACGAGTAAGGCTTCAGAAACATTAATGAAATCTCTGTGTGCTGCTACCAGAGTTATTTTCACTTCCTTGTCTTAGTTGGAGGAAGACGTAAATTTTCTACTCACTTCATCCCTGTGTTCCTCATTAAAATCCAGGGAAATATCCTTTGAAATCCCATGAAACCACTATGAAAACCGACCTCTTCAGCTATTGCAATTCCGGGATTGCAGCTGGCACTTGTTAGCCTGGTCTACAGCGTCAGAAGTTCTTGGAAGTTTATTTTGTGGGAATAAAATCAGTTTAGCTATTTAAATGCTGCAAGTAGAGGTCAGCCAAGATGCACCGTGTGCCATCTGCTGTGTTACAGTTACATGCCAAGAAAGCTTTCCACGCACATGAGATGGAAACAGGAGCATCTTTGACAGACACTGCAGATTGAAATAAGCTTGGAGAGCTCCAACAGGTTAAGATCCAACCGACCACAGGCAGTGGCTGCAGGATATTACTCTTTTGCTGCAGCTTAAAAGAAAATATTAGGGAAACATATCTTCAGCCTGCATGAGGTGGGAAATGCCGATGCTCCCCTAAGACACATGTCCCACTGGTTGTCTCACTTTCAAAGAGACTTGATGTTATGGTGTTATTACAAGAGAAGAATTTGATGTAAATGAAGCAGCTCAAGCTTTCACCAGAAGGCAATTACAAGAATATATTATCCTCACTGCAAGAAACCTGAGGGCAGAACTAGAAACACACCACAGGCAGTAGCAGCGTCTACTGTGGGAAAAGCCTTTTACCACAGACAGGACTTTTGTCATTACAGACAGAGGTAACGCTCTAAATACATAGAGATAAAAACTGCTTCTTCTATGTGTGGAGATATTTCAGTCTCTAGAAGTATATCAGTCTCTAGAAATTGCCCAGGTAATTTACTACAGTAGTAGGCATTTAATACAGTACATAAGCAACTCAACATGACCAGTCTAAGAGGCATTTATTGCCACCTAGTTGTCTAAGATCCACAGAATCATGGAATCATAGAATACCCTCAGTTGGAAGTGACCCACTAGAATTATCCAATCCAACTCCTGGCCCTGCACAGGACACTCAACAATCCCACCATGTCCCTGAGAGCATCGTCCAAACCCTCCTGGAGCTCTGGCAGCCTTGGGGCTGTGACCATTCCCTGGGGAGCCTGTTCAGTGCCAACCACCCTCTGGGGGAAGAACCTTTTCTTAATATCCGACCTAAACCTGCCCTGACACAGCTCCAGCCATTCCCTGGGTCCTGGCACTGCTCACAGAGAGCAGAGATGGAGCTGCCCCTCCACTGCCCCTCATGAGGGAGCTGCAGACCACAGTGAGCTCTGAGCTCAGTCTCCTCCAACTGAACAAACCAAGTGACCTCAGCCACTCCTCATATCCCTTCTAGACCCTTCTTCATCTTCACAGCTCTCCTTTGGATGGTTTCTAATAGCTTTGCTTTCTAACAGCTTTCTCCCTGCATCTCCCCATAGTGATGTCCCAGAGGGTGTAGACAACAGCCTTCTAAAAGTTTACATTATTAATCAAAGGCAAAAATTGGGCAGAAATAATTTTATTTTGTATGTTAGCAAGGTTCTAGCTATTTAAAACTTATCCTGGAAATATACTATGTTTACTTTACTGGCTTATATATAGTAAAGAGTAGGCTGTATCTAATGATTTCTAAATGCTCAAAGTTTTTTGCTCACTTGTATCTAATTTACTATTTTAAGTCATATGCAAATAACAAGTCAACTAAAAGTCAAAAGATAGTATGGCTAAAATCTAGAAATTGGAACAAGGATTGTGAAAGCCTCACTGATAAAACACTGATAGAAATCACAGCAATCAGAACCTTTTTCTCCATCTGCCACAGGTTCACTAATACACTCTGGGCAAATCATTTCACCTCCTGGGATGTCACCAACAAAGTGAAGGTTCATAGCAATGATTAAATTTAAAAAGCATTTTGAGTTCAACAACAACAGAAAATCTGATGACTTTTTGGTGCTTTTGAGTACTAAAAGGTGTTTGAGGCAAGAAGCATCACCCAAATCCTGAGAACCTGAGCTGTTGTAATTACAAATTCAGTCAACTTAGAAGGCTTGGATTTACACCTGGTTGTTGGAGACTGAGTTGGTGCCTGTGAAGATGAAGGAAGACTTAATATTTTACCCCAACTAACGTGTTCATTTATTGCTTGAAAAATGCCAAATACTTTTGTGTCAAACATTACAAAAAGAGAAGGAACAAAAACTGCTATTTTCTTGCTTTGAAGATGTGGGAAATAATTCTTCTCTAAAAGACAAAAATCTTTCTGAAGGCAGGTAACAACAAGGAATGGGATAATATTCAGCAAAAAAAAAAAAAGGGGGAAGAATTTTTTGTATTTGCAATTCTGATTAAAAAATTGACATCATTATAATGATTGCTACCAATTTTGGGTATATTTAGATAAAACCTCATTCGTTTGCAAATCAGCAAATTTTAAAAATGGGGAAAGAAATGCAAGTTTCTCAGCAGAATTCTGAGTTTTATTAGAAATAAAACTAAAGTAAAAGATGATTTATGGCCACTCTGTGGATGAGAAAGAAGGAAACTTCTGCAGCAAATGGCAAAGACAGAAAGATGTAAGGCAAGACTTTAGGTGTAGCTGTACTTGCACATTTGCTCTCCAGAGCTCCTGCTGCTGTCTGGCTTTTTGCCATCTCATTCTCTGAACATCATTTCAGATGGGAAAACTGCTATCAGCGACTTTCAGAAATGAAAATATATGGTGTGACTCAGAAGTTCCTCTCTAATGCAAAAAGGGATGGAGAGGAGAAAAAAGACATAGATTTTCACCTGGGGTGGAAGAGCAAAATAATGAACACTAAATATTATAGTGCCTTTGAAAGATTCATTAACCTCAATTTTTAATTGGGCGGACAGTAAATAAAAGACTGACTGGAAATAATCAGATTAAATTAATGATTTATGAACTTAATGCTTTTATCTGTTAGGCTTTTGAAAATCATGTGTCACAAATTAGTGTAATTAGCACTTACACTGATGCAGAACCTTTTGTATAAGGTTGCCAGTGATCTGCTCATTCTATTTATTTACCATTATTCAATGAAATGGGCAAATACTACAGTAATACTGAGATATTTGTTTGCAATCCAAGGTACCAAATTTCATCTTCGCATGCTTTCTTACACAGACTGGGAATGTGAAATGCTACAGCTTCTTGTGTATGTTATTTAAGTGTTTGACTTGGTTTAAACTCATGGGTGTCGAGGTAACTCATTGATGAGTTGCAATACTATGCATGATTAGAGGTTTAGTATTATACAATATTGGAAGAAGCAGCAGCTGGTCCTACCTACTTCAATTTTTATAACTTAAATCAACAAAATCACCAAACATTCTTTTGTTAAAAGGGATGTCTTTTGACATTGTTATTATCTGAGAGAGATAACACAAAGCCTGATTTGCCTCTCCTACATAAGCTCTCTATTTATATTGGCATCCCAGCAAGAATAATCATCCCTGTGAGGAAGTTACACTGAGTCAAATAAGGTATCTTTATTGCTTCTTTCTCATTTTCCCCTCTCCTACCTAAAAATGTCCTTGTTCTATTGTTAATATACATCACTGAGTGCCTTCATCTTCCTCCTGACCTTATGGCAATAACATTTTTTTGTAACAAAAACGTATCCAGGGGACTTTTCAGTCATGTCACAAACAGTGGTTTAAGATCTCATGGCTGCTCTTAACTGTTTCCTTGGGCATGGTAATATTTACAAATGCTACAGAACAGCACAAATTGTGTCTTGGAAAGGTGACAGCTGATCTGCCACATGCTCTGCATAGCTATGGGTAAGAATTGGACTCATTTTCTCTAAAAGCAAAAGAAAAACTCGAGTCATTTAATTGGTGCCTCAAAGGGTACGACTGTGAAATTACAGCCTACAAGGAGACACGTAACACCAGAATTTTTGGCTCTGTGATAAAAGGTTCTCATTGTAAAGCAGTGGCTTGACTTTCTCACCCAGAGATAATGACCCAGATATCAGGGTGGTATCACCAGCCTGTAAGTCACTCATCTTTTAGAAGTAAGACCTCTATCCTACAAACCTTTTGACTGCAAGAAGCACAGGCATTGATAAAATCTTGACTTTTCCTCCCTTCTCTATCTTGTGCTTTTCAAGCATAATGTATTCTAAAGAGATTAAGGCTCAGAGAAGCACTTTTCCTCAACTCTTGAAGTCTTGGAAGTACTTCAGGATCATCAAAACACGAGTTTTATAACCTGTGTACTGTGAAACTAAACTTACTGTTGAGATTACACTTTCATGCTAAAATCATTTTCTGAGCTACTTATAAGTTCCTTAAGAAGTTGTCCTCAGGCTGAAGTTCCTCCTGCTTGCTCTGAGGCCATAGGAAAAAACTTTCTGGAACTTTGAAGAAAATCCACTTAATTGTTTTATTTGATTTTCAGAAACCCAAGCTGGGAAATAAAGCAGTGAAACCAATGCTTTTTCATGCTAAGCCATGGAGTCAGTCTCCCTTTATTATCATCAATATTTCATCAAAGATTTTCTAGTGAAGCGTGATCCACACATTTGTTATAATGTCATTCTAAAGGAATAGTGAGTGAGGTGGTTGTTTTTATGTTTGGAAATTTAATTAAGGTATAAAATAAATTTTCAAACTCTAAGGAAACTTGTTATTAGACTTATAGTATTTTACTCAGTAATATCTAGGTATTTTCAGAAGGAGCTTGCTACTGTTTTATCTCACAAGGTTGCAGCACTACAGGCTTTACAGTGTGTCTTCTTTGTAACTGAGCTCAAGTTTTTACTTAGGCTAATTATGACTAAGAATATTTACTTTCAAATCCATATCTACATGAAATGGTGAATTTTCTTCTTAAATCCATGGGTTGTCAATAAGTAAAAAAAAAACAATCATGAGTAAACTGAAGAAATCTACTCCCATATGTACTTGACATTCAGCAGCAGCATTACAAGCACACATAAATAAATCCACTGAAAATTCACCCTAAAACCTTCACTTTCCCCAGTAGCTCTCCCAAATTCTCATTTCTCACAGCCTGCTCTGTGTCCATTCATATTATCATCCTGATTTCTCTTGCCATTTCCCTCATGCAATTCTGCAGCAAAAGCTTCCAGCAAGAGATGTATATTTTGTCCAAATAACAACTATCCTGGGGGAAACAAAGACATAGATTATCTGACTCTACTGGTTATCTTGAAGATCTATTTTGACAGCAACATATTTTAAAGCTGCACAGGCCATTCCAGGCTAAGACTATAGGTGTCAAAACACAATAACAGCAGTTATTGAACTAATCCAAAATGGTGAAAAGTGCATTTTGTTACTGAAAACACCTGGAACTCCAGAAAGCACACAAAAGGTATTGATGTGACAGATTTTTTTCATTCAAGTAAAGCACAAAACACTGTGTCTACAGGTGTTACTTCCACCTGGTAAATGCTAAGAAAAAGTGGGACATTTTATGTTTGTGCATAGACATACAAGTGAAACAGCTGGAAAAATAGGTGGAATAGAGATGAGTCATGTAAGTAACTAAACTTGGGACAAAAAAAAGGGCTTAGAAACATAGAATTGTTTAGGTTGGAAGGGACCTTAAAGATCATCCCGTTCCACCCCCTGCCATGGCAGGGACACCTTCCACTAGCCCAGGTTGCTCCAAGCCCCATCCAACCTGGCCTTGGACACTTCCAGGGATGGGGCAGCCACAGCTTCTCTGGACAACCTGTGCCAGGGCCTCCCCACCCTCACAGCCAGGAGTTTTTTCCAAAGGGACCTCATTTAACAGCCTTAAGTTTGGGAGTTGTTGGATCAAAGTCTGTAAGTATCTACAGAGAGAACAGGTTTATTATAAGAAAGGTCCTTCGTAACAACGGTGCAGATGAGATGTGGAATAAAGTGTAAGGTCTAAAAAATACAAAATACCCCTCTTTAGATTACAAATACAGTGATAAACAGTAGTACTGAAGGGAATTCAGTGTTGAATTACTTGGCATCATTTATAATGGATTTGGTACCAGCTAAATGTTTCTAATCAAAACTTGGGGTGGAGGAGTTTTGGTCTTCTTAAATTATAAATACACCAGAGGATTGTAAATGTACCCAGGGAATGGTTGTTGGTGCCACTAAACACAGTTTGTTGCAAAGTTTCCAAAGTTTTCCTCTGCCACAAAAACTTTGAAAAGCCGACACAGACAGCACCCCTGCCAAAAACATTTAAGCAGTAAGGATTAATTTAGCATTCAGGTGCTATTATAACATTGCAGTAGAAGCAGTAAGATATACCTGTGATGGGTTTATCATAACCACTGTTTGTTAGAGTCTAGACAATGGGATGCAGGGAAAAAAAACCCCAGGATAAGGTCTACTATGACCCACACATTGCATAAGTTGAAGCAACAGAGACACTCCAGTGCAACTCTAGTGTACCTGTGATACTGGTGTTTGGAGATGGTGCTTTTTGCATTTGCATACTTTGCTCTGGATTAATAAAATTCATTATTCAATGGACTGTACTGGAAAATCTGTCACATATAACTTGATATATTTTTTTAAAATCAAAACTGCTATAACTTTTGTTCAAGATCATGAGATTTCTAGATTACAATTTCTTCTTTTACATCAGTTCAAAACTTCATCATTAAACATGCCATTCTGCACACAAGTGTCTGACATGACTTTTCCTGCTCATTTTTTGAGTATTTCTGAATGCTCTCCATTATTCCTGACTCACTATCTCCTTGTAAACGCCTTTTTCAGTTTCCTCAGAAGTACTTACTGCTTTTACTGAACTTTTTGGCTTCTTAAATAGTTCTAGTCCCTCCATCTCTGTCCTGAAAAGGCTCAGTGGTGGATGACAAATTCCCTTTCTCCATAGTAATATCAGCTGTTTGTTTTGTTTCTTACTTTGCTGTGAGTTTGAAATACTAGCAGAGATTCTTGTATTTCACGCTTTCTTTTATTCCCCACCATTACCTTTATTTCTCCTAAATTTCATGCTCAGAACCAGGTTATTTGATTAAACTCTTCTTTCTTACAGTGAAGCCTAAAATGCACATGTAAAAGCACAGTTCTTAATATTCACTGATTGAAATATAACCTGGCTAATGCACCACAGAACAAAGGCCAAGATGCTAAACATTTTACAGAGCAGTAAAATGTTAACCTGTCTTGAGTAGCAAAAGTGAATCCAAACACACAACTTTTGGAGTATAGATTGAAGTACCTGTTTTAAAGAAACACAGGTAAGAGCATCAGTTCTGGTTAGGGCACAAATAAAGCACTTTATCAAATAGGATATGAGAGTAAAAAATAAAGAATGAGGATAACAAGGTGGGACTGTCTAGAAAATATCACCTTTGGAGAACTAACGTGCTGAATGTTGTATTCCATCTTGGCACACCAAGGTTTCAAACCCAACTGGTTCAGGGAGCTAAATCATTAATTTATGCAATCAACCAATTAAAATAGTACCAAGAGCTCCTGACTGTGTTATTAACGAGTTATAAATCACACAGGCTGCTGTGTGAAGGGATTGTATGGGATAGTAGGTATAAATGGATACTAGAGTTTGTAGGAGTCAGGTTATTTTGGGAAAATATGAATCACACAGCAGAGCAACGTGATCAGAGAGGAGAAGCGAGTCCCCAGCTCAGACGGTGTTATTCACTAGAAAAATATTTTTTTAAAAAAAATTACTCGGTGATTAAAAAGGGAGTAATTGGATTTAATCCCTTCTACAGAGGCCTTAAATAAGCATGGTTAAAAGTTAATTATCTTAAAAAAATTATCAGATAACTGGAAAATGTTGTGAAATTACGACAAGTAAGTTTTTCTGCAAGGAGAAGAGCAGGTATTTCTCATGAAAATAATTAACTGGGTACACATAAAAATGTGAAAGAATTAAAAAAATGTGAATAAGAGGCAAAATTACTTTAATTTATAAAAAAACCCTCCACCACTTCTTTTCCAGTGTGTAAAACCACATGACACAATCATTTGCTAATGAATGATGACCTATAGGAAATCAGAGAACAGAACCAGCACAGCACTGGCTTTATATTTACAGTCCCAAAGCTAGAGATGTTTTCAAGTTGACAAGGGAGATTCTGCAGCAATTTACCACCTAGGGTTTCCTTTAATTTATTTTTTAATCTTGTACTTTCCTGGGAAGGAAGAAAAATATCATCATTACTCACAAGTTGCTACCTTTATGTCGTATTTGCCTATTTACATTACAGAAATATGTGTGAAAAAATAAATTATCCTTCAACCCTTTTGGTGTTGCTGGAAAATGTAGAATTGTAGCAACCTAAGAAAAAAAGGAAAGGGGCAAATGAGTAAAAAGTGATTCTGCAAGATATGTTAATAGTCTCACAGACTCTGGTGTGCATTAGTGGGAAGAAATTTTGGACACAAAGCTTTATTGCCAAAAGAGCCATGAGATAGGGAAGCTCCTCCCCTTTCAGCCATCCTGGGTTTCACCAGAAACCTGCTAAGGGCAGATGTTGAGGGATCAGAACATCCTGTGGCCAAGTTCTCCATTGCCAAATTGTTTAATTTCCCCCTTATTTCTGTGTTAATGATGCCTGAATATCACAGACAGGTTCTGCAACCGCCTCCTCCCCCAGCAGACTCTGTAACCCCAAGAGATGGACCAGTTTTGCCTGAAGGCAGAAATGGCTTTTGGACAAAAGCAGTCTTGAAAATGCAGACACTGAGTATTTAACTCCTTTAATTACCTGCCTTCTTCAGGGACAGATACTCAGGAGGCTCAAAAACTCACAGAGCATCAGTTATTTCTGTGTCTCACCTTTTCTATAAAGCAATTTGATTTCACTTCAGTGTTAATTTAGAAGCTGGAAGGTGAAACTGGCACAGGTCCCAGTGGATTACCAATATCCAGTGGTTAAAGTGAGGGAAAAAGGCAGCATAAAGAGTTCACCCATGACATTGCATTACCAGGAAGTTTTATCCTGAAGGAATTTGAGTTCATTTTGCTTCAGAAACTTCCTTCTCCACCCCTCCAAGGTGGAGAGATGGACACTAGATCTGGCAGCAGCAGGGACTCAGAAGAACTAAATGCAAAGAGTTCAAGCTTTTCATTGTCTCGTTGCAAATAACTGGACTTGTGGCTTTAGCTGTGTCAAAATACTAATAATATTTACTAGGAATTGAGAACATCTGTTGCCCACACAGGGAAGAAAGGCCTGGGATGGAAATTAAAACTAAACTGAGCAGATGAAACACTAGGACACAAAGGCAGCCCACAGCTTTAATTTGAAGTAAAATCTCTCAACTTGAAGAGCTTGAATTAAACTAATCTATGACCTTCCTAACACTCCTTGATGAGAACCACAGATTACTCCCTTCTAAATAGTATTTCTTATCTAGCTTAATGTCAGCTAAGAGAAAAACACAAGAGTAAAAGCTGATCAGAGGAAACCCAGGGATATATACATTTTTGACAAGTTGGATAAAGAAGCTATGAAAGAATATTGACACTTTTTCTTCATTATCAGAAGCAAAAAGCTAGTTGTATACTCTGACAAATCAAATATCTGTGAAATACATCATCAGGAAAACTCTCTGTTCCTTGAACTAAAGTTGCAGAAATAAATGAGCCAAATTTTTTTTCTTTCATTAAAATCTGTCAGTTCATGAATTCATAAAATATTTACAAAAGCACAAATAAAACACTATATGTACTCCTTATGAAGACCACTAATAGCTCCTGGAAGTGAGCTTGAGTGCCACACTGTGAACCCTCAGCACTCCATCGACCTCAAGTGCATTGCAGGTTTACACAGATGATTTTCACTCCCTAAGAGAAAGTCTAGTTTTGCATTTCTTATGAACCAAAAGCTCTGTGTGCTTTTCTGAGAGATATTTCTGGAAAGAAAAAAAAAATACTGGGCTGGATATTAGTTCTGATAATGCTGATGGAAATCTAGATTAAATTCATTACCAACCACCAGAGCAAAGTTTTCCTTCACACTTTCCCCCCCTCTCCTCTCATTGCCAACTCAGGCTATCAGGGGTCACTGAGCAAGTCCAGGTGATTGTTTTGTGTGCTGTGCAGACTGACAGTGGGTTTTTCCCTCCTGTCTTCACTATGCAACCCTGCTTTTACATTCATGATGGGAAAGCATACAGTCAGTCTGAACTGGGGAGCTCCAAATAATACAGTTCTTGGAAAGTGCAGGACAGCTGCATTCTGTCTCCTAAAGAAGTTCAAACACTTTTCTTCTTCCCTTTGAGAATGTAAAAGAAAAAAATCCCAAGCCCCTAAAATCCCAAAGTAACCCCATTATCCTCTTCAAAATGGAGAACATTAATAGAGGCTCCTGCAACCTTAATGGACAAAAGAGACTATAAAACAGAATGAATGGTGCTGTTGGATTTCATCTGCTACAGATTACTATCCAACCTTATCATATCATTGATCTGCTTGCACTATATCAACTTTAAATCACCATAAACCATTGTCTAACACAGTTCCTTTACTGGCCAAGTGTTCTAAGACAACTTTGATTATTTGGTGTGTCTCAGAAAACTGTAAATTTATATGAGATTAAACTGATTCATGTAAGGCTCCTCAAAATTCTTCATAAAAATCCCTTCATGCAAAATTGGGAAAGTACTGTCTTTTCAAAAGCTAATTTTTAGATGCTTTAAATTTGGTGCTGCATCAGTTCGTGTTGAAGAACAAAAAACCCCTTCCTTCCAATTTTGTTGGAAATAAGTTTCAAGGAAAAATAATGCGACTGGATTTAACTCTTGTAAATGTTCACTGACCACCAGATGTTGAAGTCCTTCAACAAAAATATTAAATCTCCCCAAAACTGTAATAACAAGTAGAACTCCCTTGGACTCATGTCCATCCTCGTGAGGATGGAGAGTCTGACCCAAACCACTAAAGCCCCATAATCTGAATTTCAAATGAACAGCATGATGTCACGGCTCTCGAGAGTTTACTGGATGCTGAATTTCATCTACCAGGAAAACTTGCTGGATTTAATAATTTAATTTTGCAAGAAGCACTCCAGAGGACTAACAGTTAAACCAAGGAAGCTTTACTAAACGAAAGAATGAAAATTAATTAATTAGCTGCCATATAGTGCTTTGAGAGGTGCATTGAATAAACCTTTGATTTATCAGTCAAGTGCCTTTGTGTGGTAGGTATGTGAATTATCTGTCATTAACTTTATGCTACAAATGAAGGTGCCTGGATAGAGAAGTTAAATGACCTCCCAAGGTGACATCTGAAGCTGCCATTACAACTCAGGCATTTACTGACTTTCAATCTTTAAGAGATAATTAAAAAACCCCCAAAAAACATTAGAGGGATTCATGAGGTAAAGATCATGCCCTGGAATAGGTACTATCACTTCTCCAACCTCAGTTTCAGAAGGCAGAAAAAAACTGAGAGGTGACTGCTGAGAAATGACTCGAAGGAAAAGAGTCAGCCCTCCAAGCCTGGAGTGGTACCATCCAAATTTTGCTTTATTATATTATTATCTTTAAATCCCAGAATCTGTATGACAGGTAAAATAAATCTGATTTATTTTGGATGATTTACATCATAGTAAAGTACCACCTTGGTCTGTGTTTCCAACAAAGCCCATAGACAAGTCTGATTGTCAGTGAATGCCCAGAGAAATGACAGTTCACCTTTGTGGTTATTAATGTTATTATAAGAGGTGGGGAAGGGAAAACATATAGATATATATATATATATATATATATATATATAAGGAAAACTGCTTTTGAGAGAAGACTTGAGTATTCTGCAATATGGACTATAAAAGAAAGTTAACCTCCATAAGCCTCATGCTTCCAGCAGGTATTTTTTAAAATGCATTGGCCATGCAAAGAAAATTTTGCCATTTGTATTCATCAAATATCAATATTTTTAACTCAGGATGTTAAAATGCAGGTTTTGTGTAAAGAAGTATTAAAACATGGATTATTTTTTCCTGACCTTTTGATAGGCTTTCTATTGAGCTTAGTATGACATCCAAGAAATTCAGATTCTGATTTCAAAATTGATTAATACTACTGAGTTTTCACAGGATTGAATTTGCAGTGCCAAATTCCTCTGACATGAGTAAGTGCAACTCCACATACTTCAGTGGAGCTGTGTTTGCATATATTAGCAAGGAATTCTGGCCCTGTGCCTGGGAAAGGATCTTACATTTCATAGTCACTTGATTATGTCTCATCTTTAAACCACATTTTACTATTTGCAAAATACTTGACCCACAAGGCCACAGCAGCCCATCTGCTGAGATTCCATTGTGCATCAATAAGTAAAAATGATGAAACTATTTTAAGTGTAAAATCTAGTGGAGAAGGGACATAAATCTATTCCAAATACTTATTTCCTTGTGCAGCCTGATGAACTTGAAATCTGGGTTTCAAAATTTCACTTGCACTAGAAATTAATTTCTTCAAGACACTTTTCACCTGAACCAGAAATAGTCCTTAGAACTGAAAAAACCTATCCTTGGAAAAGAATATGGATGCACCCAGAAACTGGTACCAGCTGTCCCAAACATACAAGAATCGATTAGGAATCTGCTTCTAATAGTCAGGAATAACCTAAATGGAATAAAAATATTAGATATTAGGCCCAAGACATCTATTGTTACTATCATCACTGCTTTGTTGGTGGGGTAACTAAAGATGACCACATAATATTAAAAATCATTAACCAAACTCCAGTTTGGTCTAAAAATATGAGCCTAATGTAATGTCAGGCTTGTAAAACCAAAGCTAGAAAACTATAACTGACCTTTGAATCACAGAATCAGCCAGGTTGGAAAAGACCTCTGAGATCATCAAGTCCAACCCTTGATCCAACCCCACTGTGGTTCCCAGACCATGGCACTGATGCCACATCCAGTCTCACCTTAAACACCTCCAGGCCTTGCCATAAAAGCCTTCCCTACAGCCCCACCCTGGTCTGTGTAACTGTGGGTACCTTCTGGAGAGTTCTCCCTGACCCTCTGTGGTGCCTGCTGTGCTCTCCCTCCTCCTATCCTCCCCAGGCTTGCCCTGTGTGTCTTTCCCCAAGCAGAAAAGCATTCTGGCCCTGTTTGGCTGTGTTGTTTCATTGACAAGCAGCACAGGGGACAGCCGTGGGCCTTTCTTCTGCCACAGCTGCTAATTTTAGACTGGGCCTTTTTTTTTTTTTTCCCCTGTGCTGGAGTCTGTTTTAAACACAGTCAGAGAGAGACTGAAGGGCGCCAGGATATCCCGACACAGGAGAAGGAAATGCCTGCTATTACCTGTTACGCAAGCTGAACCTTGAAATCCCCAGTGCTGGGAGGGGAAAGGAGAGGAAAGCTGGAGTTGGAATGATTAACAAAACACAAATGAGAATGGCTGAAGAAGCTGTTGGATCAAGTTCATCTGCCTGCCTGTGTTCAAAAGGTGTGAAGGGATGGATCTGGCAGCCTGTGACAGCTACAAAGACAGACATTGTGGGTCTGAATCTGCAGAAATAACACAGTGACTGCCCCATTCCCCATCCCTTTGTAGTTGCACCATACTCTCCTCACTCACCACATATCAGATAGTTTTCTGCCTATGATAATCATTTTACATCTCACTATCTTAATGTAAGTTTTATGTTTACATGAATTCCTTCCTGATATCCAGAACAACCAGCTGAAGTCTTCTGGAATGCATACTTTTGCAAAAAAGTGGGAAGAAGTTGTCGTATCTGCCATTATCACAATATAATGGGATGACTCCCTAGAAACCTCTCTAGTTTTTTAGGACAGCAGTGTTTCAACTGCTGACTCTCTGGGACATCAGGGGTCTTCACTCACCAAATTCCCTGGATTGGGCCCAGGTGACAGCAATTTATACATTATGGATGAAGTGCCTTTGGTATCAGACGAAACCCACGTGCAAAGGGTGAGCAAGCCCAGCATTTCCACTGCTCCGATGAAGGATTGATGCTGCATTGGGAGACAGAGCATTGAAAGGGAAGACAGTGGCCACCCCATATCCCATGAGCCACAGGTGACACTCAGTCTCTGAGTCTCCACTCTGAGACAGTGACCTCTCAGCCTTTCTCAAAGAAAAGTAGCAATATTGGGCAAAAACATCAGAATAGTGAATACAATGCGTGTATTTAAAAGCATTTGGTCCATGCAAACAGTCCAAGAGAAACCCCTGCAAAGCTCTTCCCTGCTTCATTTGAAGGGTTAAAGCCAAGGCACTTCAGGTCAGACAGATTGTGTGAGAAGAGTAGGTAATATTTAAGAATGAACATAATGAGATCTTATTAAATATTTCTGGCTGAGTAATTTCTGTTTATTACACTTTCAAATGAAAGGACACTAGCACCAACCTCCTGTTTTTTCCTTTTCAAAAGCCAAATGATCTGAGGAATTGTTCGGCAATTCCTCATCCTGCCAGTACTTTCAGAAATTATCTTGAATCAGGTTCCCTCTAATTCCAACTTCTGTTTGATCTCTACCTTTCATCCTGGAATATGCCAACAAGTGTTGAAGAGAACTGCAGTGGTCACTGGTAGAATGAGATCTCATATTATGGGGGAAGGCTCAACCTACAATTTTCTTATTTTTAGTCAACTGAAATTCTTTCATTAGAGTTTCCCATGGTCTGAACAGAAATCCTTTTTGGCTTAGAAAACTAAGTGTGCTAAGTATTATCTCCAAAGTCTATCACAAGCTCAAATCAACCATCCACTGGAGCTTGCAGTGGCTCCCAGCTCCACCACTTCCTCACTCCTGCCACTTGCACAAGCATTTGACAGCCATTCAAAAAGGATGGATCTCTGACAGAAAACAAAGCCCCAGGAAGCAAAGAGGAAGGAAAAAAGAGAGGAAACAGCACTGATCCTGGGACAGCAATGGGATTCACACAGCTCCAAAGCTCCGCAGCCTCACACCTCCCTGTTAACAGGAAAGTGAGATGTTTGCTTTGGAAAAGGCTCCTGGTGAAAATGGAACCAGCGTTGTACATGGAATTTTATGTCAAAGCTCAGAAATTCCCCTCTAGAGGGTTTTGGAGTTTCTGGTTTTTTCCAAGGAACTGTTACAAACTCCATGTGCCGAATATAGGATGAATAATAGCTGACAGAAGAGCTGTTGGAAAGGAAAATCCATACTAACAGCACAGGGCAGAAAGAGCACTTCAGAGGATATTGAACTACTACAAGCACTAACCTTCCAGATGAGATCAGGCCTTGAGGGGCTCCAGCCAACTCTTGATCTTGTACAATGATGATTATCATAGACTTTAGAGTGAAATGTTAGAAACATAGTAGGAAAAATCTGGGATAGAATATCCCTTACTTTAGATCTCATCCTGGTTTCTGAACGTCCAAGACTGCAATAAACCCGAATCATAATGATTAATATTCTTGCCAGTCTGCTTTCAGCATTATTTTAATATGTAATACCTTGTAGATTAAAAAGTTTTGTGTTCCTCCTGAGCTTGTCATTTACAGCCAAATAAATTACAGTCTCATCTTTCTTGAATTTCAAGCACTGCATTCTAGCTTTGCCCGCTGTGCTTTTCTGCTGATGCTGTGATTCACTCCAGACTCCTAATCCATCACAGGAAAGCTGAGCTCAAGCATACTCTAATTCTTGGGCTGTTAAAACTAAATCAAACAATTGTTGGACCATTTACCTTCTCCCTTCTTTCTGGGTCCAACCACTTTAGATTGATTGATAACCACAAAACCTCAATGCAGATCAGAACAGTACAGCAGCCATCGGAGAACAAGGCCGAAGACATTCCTGATAGAATGTGATCCTGAGCTCTGTATTACTTCCTTCCACTTTTTTCTTTCACAACACCCCCAAGCCAGATCTGTTCTAAGATGAAATCTATGGAGCTGTAAACCTACTACTTCCTGGAAAGGAAGCAAATAAATGAGCTGCTGTAAATAACCTAGAAATCATAACAAAAAGAGAGAACTTGACTGTTTGGCTAGTGCTAAATGTTTTCATTATTTCACCTCAGTGCCAAACATGCCTGCTCTTTATGTGGACTGCAAACATCACAGTAAAATGATCTTGTTTTCACATACTTGCAAAATGAACTACGTTTTCAAAGATCTTAAAATCTAGAAGCCTATCCCCCCCTTATTTTGTCTGAAGTAGTTCGTGGGAGAAGCTGGACCAGCAAACTGGGAAGGGCAGTAGCTCACAAGAAGTATAGTGAACTGGCCTAGCTGCAGCAGGGAGAAGATCTGCCTGTATTCGTCATGGCTAAACACTGAAAAGAGCAGCAGGCAGGTTGTTGTAGCATCTCAATGTCAAGGGCACATATTCTGATAAGAAATATGGTAATAAACTATTACCAGATCAATATCATTTGGATATGCAAGGACAAGGAATGTTTTATGACAGCCACAGCATTAGAAATAATGCAGTAATAAGTGTGTGAAATGGAAAGTTCTTCAACTTAATTCACGTTATTGCTTAGGAACATGCACATCATATATACATGGAGGTGCCTCATGGAAATGATTCAAGTTGCCTCTCTCGATCCAGTTATGCAGCTCTGACTCTATGAGGTACCAGGAGATGAACAGAGCACTTGAACAATGAAAGCAGAAGATGACACTGAAATGTCCAGGAGCATCATCTGTCAATGATCATGTCTGCTTCTCTCTGCAAAGGGTATTTTGGCTCAGGCTGACCCTGCCTGCAGTACTGCAGCCAGGTCTGGGACCCTCAGCATAAGACAGACAGGGACTTGTTGGAGTGGGACCAGAGAAGCCCACGGAGATACTCCAAGGGCTGGAGCCCCTCTGCTCTGGAGCCAGGCTGGGAGAGCTGGGGGGGTTCATCTGGAGAAGAGAAGGCTCCAGGG
>JAWWLV010000144.1:70110394-70124861 GCA_035041135.1 Platyrinchus mystaceus
TGGCCTTAGGGGCTGACGAGCTCCATCTACCCGGGGGACCGGGATTAGAACCTGTGGCCTTGGCACTGAGAGACCAGTGTCTTAACCGCTAGGCCACAAACTATTACTCATAAGACAATGCTTTAGGTTTTTCCCCCCTCCTCACACTGAATTTTTAAGCTAGAGGTGAATTCAAAGCGTGGGCAGTTTCCACTACATGAAACTTCATTTGTTAGAGGGGGAAGCACAGTAAATTAAGGTCTTGCTTAATTCATTTTGTCACAGAGAAAACTTTATTAATCAACATAAAGCTAAAAGAATAATAAATTTGCCAGGGTGGCCAACAAAAAAAAGTATAGAATGAAAACATCAAAACCTGCAAATACTTTTAAAAGCAATGAATGGTGTAGCACAAGGCAGATATTATGTCTTTCCAGTTCAGTCAATTTAGTCAGTTTATGGTGCACAGTCAAGTTGCTGTTTTTGATGGCATCATGTTGTATTGTTCTAAGCACTGTTTAGGGCTGTTTTATCTTTGTCTGTTCACAGATATAATTGAGCTCAAAGAGGTTAAATGCCCACCAAAATGATGTTTTGCATGGCTATATAACGATTTTAGAACCAAAATGTCTCAGTGCTACTTACAGTCAAGTAAAGAATTAAATGTCTAATCCTGACACTGGAAGGTAAAGTCACAGCAGGAGATTAATGACTCGAACAGATTGTTAAACTTTATAAAGCCTGGCAGTATCTGTAACAGAAGTTTACCAAGGAGCACCTTATTCTCCATTTTCCATTTAAAGTGCACTGCAACCCAACTCCAGTTTGCACCTGCAGAGCACTCCCAAACAGGTATTAATTTAATTGAAAGGGATGAAAACAAAGTTTTCTCCACTGCAGTTGAAATGTGTCACCTCCAACATGCTGTGAAATTGAGTCCTGGAGAATAAGGCAGTGCCCATCAGAAGCTTCTTCGGTGCTAAAGAGAAAGTCCCAGTCAATTCTGCAAAGTTCGTCACATGGAAAGGTGATCAAAAAATGGTACCTTGGGGGGTGTGGACAGTAATGCCATCAGTTATGTCTTGATGGATTAAAGAGCAAAAAGATTAACATTTCAAGCATGTATCACACTTGGACACTCAAACTACAAATTGCTAGGATATATTAAATAAAGATATTTAAGATTTGAGCCTAAGATAAAAACTCGGGTAATACTTCAGAGAATCATGAAGTAGTTTGGGTTGGAAGGGACCTTAAAGATAATTTAGTTCCACAACCCTGCCATGGGCAGGGACACCTTCCACTAGCCCAGGTTGCTCCAAGCCCTGTCTAACCTTGGACACTTCCAGGGATGGGGCAGCCACAGCTTCTCTGGGCAACCTGTGCCAGGCCTCCCCACCCTCACAGCCAACAATTTCTTCCTTATATCTAATCTAAACTTTCTCCCTTTCAGTTTAAAGTTCTTAGTATATTGTTACGTGTGTGAGGTTTCTTCTCTCTAAAGAGAAACTTCCCGAATCAAGAAAAAAACCCAAAAAACAAGGGTGAATTTACTAATAGGAAACAATTGAAATGACAACTTTTGACCAGAAATTTGAAATAGCATAAGACACACACACAGAAAAACATTCTTTCTAGTCACAGGCCACTGCAAAAGAGGTCCTCAGAATGGTACAAGGCTTTAAGCACAGAAGAACCCAGTTACCAAGGACTTCAGATTTCAGTCTGTTTGTTTGTTTGCTTTTGAGGGTTGGGTGGTTTATCAATTTTTATGACAGCAAATTTTAAACCACCTTTTCAAAAAAACATTTTTCAGCAAGAGCAAGCCTCAGGCTTGCTAACAATATGAGTGCAGTTATATAAAAGCAGAGAAAAAATCGTATGTTTGGGGGAAAGATATCCACATACCCCTCAAACACATGAGTATTATGAGGGCATGATCTCTGGATACAATGAGAACCAAACTCTGATTGCAGTTCTGGGATAATACTACATATTTATTATTTCTAGCAGTAAAGATTTACACAGGGCATTAACAGGTAGTGAACAGTACAGAGATTCCCATCAAAAATGTTGGAAAAACAGAAATACAGGTAGGGACTGAACAGACATTGAAGAGTTTTAGTGAAGTCAAGGAACCCAGAAGTGAAAGACAGAGATTAAATTTTGCATTCTGTATGACCTGGGAGGGCAGAGCTGTGATAAGGTGAATGTGGAAAGATGAAATTGCAGAACAGGAAATTACATGTAGGAACAAAGAAAGGAAAGACAATAGGAGGTTATTCCAGTAGAGAAAAAGAGGGTTAGGACTTTGAAAAATAACACTGTGAAAACTGGAGAGGACTGTAAAGTGTGACAAATGTCACAAGACTGCAAGTCTAGAGGGTCTTACGGAAAAGGAGTGTGACAAAGAGGAGGGTGATGAGCAAAGATAAAAATAATGAACTAAATAAATATCCACAGGTTAAATCAAGAACCACAACACATTGTGTAGCTTCATGTGGTGTCTCAGGTTCTGTTGAAATATTTAAATTTGAGTGGCTTTGGAGCTTTATGGGGTTTTTATATAAATAGAGTAAGTAAAAAAAAAAAATTAATTGAGGAAAAAGCTGTTTTGGGGAGGTTAAATAGTTATTTGGCCAAAATGGAAAGGCAAATGCCTATGAAAGCCCTCAAGGAAGTTATCCTCACTAGGATAAACATGCAAAACAACTTCACTTAAAGGCAGTCAGATGCAATCAGCTTTAAAGGTTTCATAGAGTAAATGCCACACGTGTCACACTCCCATCCCCACCTGCCCCAGCTGCAGGAACAGGCTGGCACACTGAATATGATCATCAGCTTCTCCAAGGCCCAGAGACTGAGCCCAGTGAAAGCTGCTGAGAGCTCCGGGGCAGACCTGTCTATCACAGAGTGCCAGACAACGGCTGAAACGAGATTAAAAATTGATCGTGTTCTGCAAAAATGGATTTCTCATCATCCTTTCCAAGAGCCACTCCAAGACACAAATGGATCCTGCCCCATGGACAGAGATGATTGATATCTGATACTATCAATTATCATCCATGACTTTTAAGAAAGCCCTGACTGCAGCAAGATCACAGCCTGGCTTATAGAGTTGGGTTTGCTTTTTGGTTTTGTTTTGCTCGAGGTTTTTTGTTGTTTGGGGTTTTTTGTCTGGTTTTTTTTTGTTTCGGTGTGGTTTTTTTGCTGGTTTTTTGGTTGGTTGGTTTTGGGTTTTTTTTTTTTTTAGTTTTCTACAAGTAGAAAGTAACACTAAAGACAATTCATAACACTTAGAAATAGCGCTACTGAACAAAATTAATGTCAATTAAGAAACAAATGCAATGTTGAAATCCCATTTGGAAATTAAATTCCATGTACTTTGCCATTGCTCATAAATCTGTTAGAAAGACAACATTATAGAACTCTTTGGAAAAAGACTGTGCTTCCCTCCACAGTTACTGTGTTCTCTACCTCATCAACATTTGAAGCTGATTTTGATTCTTTATGAATCCAAAATTTGATTCCTTATGTACCCAAACTTCTATAAGTTTCTTTAGTTGAAGTGACTACAGGTCAGTCTCTAGCTGACAATATAGAACAATTTAAGCTTCTTTATGTAAAATTGTCATATTTGTTTTTCCTCTCTCGTTTGTAGGTTAATTGGGTTTGGTTTATTTTTTTTTGGCTTTGTTTTTCTTTAGTGTAGTAACATTATGCATTTCTGTTCAGAATTTCCCACATTTACAGCGCCTTTTATTAAAAAGAGTTCTAAAAACTCTATACTTGTTTCTCTGCAGTGATTACAGAGCTTGGCATCTTCTAAAGGTCCTGGAGCAAGCAGAAAGATTTTTTTTGAAATATGTGAGCTTTTATGAAGACTCATTATTTGAAGAATAATACACAAACTATGTGCAGTAATCTCCTCTAATGCAGTATAGCTGTCACTGAGTTTTGCCTCATAATTCTTCACAAGCCACTTTGAAAGGCCAACCCTCTGTGCTCACAGCTTCACTTGGTTAAAAAAAAATAAATATATAAAATCAAGTCCCTATTTCAAAAAGCAAAAGCAGCCATGCTTTTTGGGGTTTTTTTTACACTATGGCTTTTTCCAGAC
The DNA here is from genome assembly GCA_035041135.1 of Platyrinchus mystaceus. Taxonomy (NCBI): domain Eukaryota; kingdom Metazoa; phylum Chordata; class Aves; order Passeriformes; family Tyrannidae; genus Platyrinchus; species Platyrinchus mystaceus. The sequence goes on from JAWWLV010000144.1 coordinate 70,114,494, forward strand.
AAAAATAATCCATCATGGGTATTATGCTGCAGATCAAAGTTTCCCTCATTTGATCAAAATGTTACACACTGCAGCCTTACCCAAAACTACCTGATATGGGCACAGTTTCCTGAAATATGGCACCATATGTGCATCAGTAAACATTATGTGTAGAGTAAATTAAACACAGCCTTGTAATTAGGCAGCACGGAAATTACTGCAGACCTGAAAGAGTAAATCAGCAGCATTAAAGCACTCTCCATTTCCTCAGAAGCACTTCAGAGCACCATAAAAACCTCAATGTCACAGTGATGAACCTCTAGAAGTGCATTTTGAGGGAGACAAAGACATGAGTGTTCGGAGGAGGTTTAGGTTGGATATTAGGAAGAAATTCTTTACAGAGAGAGGGATCAGACACTGGAATGGGCTGCCCAGAGAGGTGGTGGATTCACCGTCCCTGGAGGTGTTTAAGGTGAGACTGGATGTGGCATCAGTGCCATGGTCTGGTAACCACAGTGGGGTTGGATCAAGGGTTGGACTTGATGATCTCAGAGGTCTTTTCCAACCTGGCTGATTCTATGATTCCATGAAAGAAGTTGAAGCCAAACCATTATTAATTAAAATTGAAGTAACAGTTCATTGTCTCTAATTTGTTTGATCAGATTTTTTTAGATGTTTCTAAATTTCCTTTCCTATAGTAAATACACCAGTTATTCTACCAAATGAGAGCAGACAAAAAGTGGAATATTGAACAGCATGCCAGGGGCTCACAGTTCTTTCAGTCCAAGATGTTGACATGCAGGGTATTCCCACCTCTGTGGTGTCAAGGCCATAAATTCAGTGGAAGCTGAAAGAGTAAAGGACTTTATCAAGTGGAGCTTTCTAAGCCGGTATTACAGAGGACTCCTGTCTATTACGACTGCAGAAGCCGCTGGAAAAACCTACTGAAGAAGTACATGCAATGCAGTGCACCCACATTAAATGATTCCAAGCCATAAACACGTAGCACTGGATCAGAAATAAATCTGTATTAGCATTTGATAGACTGCTTTTGGGAAGCCAGCTCCCAGATTTCCACATTCAAGAGCACTGGAGTCACCTCAGATGGAAACAAAACATACTAAGCAACAAGGGAAAGGAGCTGAGTTTCTAATGAGCACAAGCTGATGCCACAGGTGGCCTCAGGTTCAAAGACATTTAGGTTGATTTATGGCTGGCTCCCTTTAAAAACATCAAAATGTTGTCAAGGAGCAGTTTCATGCAACAGAATGGGGCAATATTACCAATAACACTGCACTTCCCCTTGGAAACAGCCAACACCTCCTCTTTGGGAATGCAGCACAGCCTTGGCAAGACTCCTGTGGATCATCTGTTTAAGTGTGGCCTTGCTTCAACTTTTCCTTTGCAGAATAAATCTTTAGTAAACATTCATGCAAGACTAAATTTTGAAGTTATAACCTTCTTGGATATTCTGCTGGTACTTAACACTTGCATGAAATTTTGAATCTTCAAGCACCATATCAGCTCCTTTACAAATTCTGTGTTATGTGAGCTCAGTAAAGGGCCATGACCTGCTCTTTCTGTGTTTTTAGCTTTCCTTAAATTATACAGATATTGAACTAAAAAAAGCTGCCTTCAGGATTTATAACTTTACCTAGTGCCCTCTTGTCTGCAACAAAGGGCACACCAGAACCTACTTTTATGGTAATGAGAAGGGAGAACGTGCTTCCCCAGCCCTTCCAGAACTGCCCCAATCGCTGCACTGTTGACTGGCTTGAAAGTCAAAGGCCTCTTTACACAGTCCTGCCTTTGGGCTCTTATTTTTGGGGTGCCTGAATTAGGAAGCAGTTTGTTCATTACTCCCTGTATACAAAGAAAGATGAGCAAAATGCACCCCAGAAACCCCAAATCACCCTCCAAAGAGGAATTATCTGTTGACTGTAAGGGAGACGGAAGGAAAACCACTTCCTTATGTCATCACCCTGTTTCCATAACTGACATCAGCTGGTGTGAATCCTCAGAGTTGTCTCTTTCCTCTTCACCCTGCCCACTAAAGATAAGTTTTTTATTTCTTTGGGTGTGCTCTTCATCTTCTTTGAGACACTGAAAGGAGTTTGTTGTCTCTAATGTTAAGTTTGTTTAGGACTGGGTTCGCTGTTTTCTTCTGAAGATCTCGTTTTGCTTTCTGAGCACTCATGTTTCCCTTGGGCTTATATCTTAATATACACATGCTGTGTCCCTCCTAATGCTGGTACAACACAGAATACCTAAATTGAGGCAGCTGCAGATTCTTTTTCTAAAACTGGACAGTAAGTTGCTTGTCAGAACACACAGAACACAGTAGGAGGAAGAGGGGATAAACCAAACAAAAATCAAGTCAGTTAATCATGATTCAGAGCAGCAAGATTTAATTTCTAGGTGCTGCTGGCCCTCCCTAAAGCATTTGCAAGTCTGTCTATGAGACAGTAGCTTTGCTGCAAAAAGATGATGATGATAAGATTTCCTCTTTTGGAGGAAGTCCTGTGTTTTCTTCAAAAGCATTTACATACTGTAAAGAAGAAACCTGTGCCTATTCTTGAATAGAGAGATTTAAGCCCACAGACTGAAAACATTCTATAAGTGTCTATCCATAACATAATTCACATTGTATGGGTTTGCTGCAATAAAATGTGTTCCAACAGAACACGTTGTTTTCAGTTTTAGGTGTCCCATCAGTCTAATTCCATGAGTTAATATTCATGGCTTTTATTCTGAGAGTGTCTCTGGAGTCTATGTCAATTTTTGGCAGGTTTCAAAGTGCTAAAGATTTCTCTTTTTTACCACAAATAGCATTTATAAACAGCAATACAACTTAATCTATGTGGAAGTGACTGACATAAAGAGCAAATAGAGACACGCTGCTGCTCAGGAGCCAGAACAGAAATATGTGATAAATAAGGCTGAGAACATTCTGAAGGCTGTTACCCAGTTCAGACTGTTGTAACCCATATTAAACAAAAGACACCAAATTGTGAGCACTTTCAGAGACCTATGAAGTTGATAAAAACTGAGTATGATCAAGATGTTCTCCCCCAGATCTTTGTTTTACCAAATTTGCATGAATAAATTACAGGAGGTATTTGCCTCATCAACTTTGACCTTTAGAAAGTTTGACTTGTAGCCTGATGTAGCTACTAAAACAGGATTTGATTATCCTTGTGGGTCCCTTCCAACACAGAATACCTCTGACTAAAAGATAGGTCATAATAATTGTAGATTAAAGGGAGATACTCCAGGGAAAATGGTTGGTAACAGACCAATAAATATCGTACCCAAAGTCCACCAAGTGTCTTACAAAGGTATTTGTAAGAGCACAGCTTAGGACAAGGGAGTGGAAATGACCAGTTAGATATACCTAAGGGTCATGTGAAAGGATGTACTTACTACATGATACATAAAGAATTGATTAGAGGTATAAAAAGGGCAAATATGATCGGGATTTATACTTTTTTATTATTATTTTATTTTTATTTTGGCTACTGCAAAGTATGTGGATGAACAAGTCTGAGTGTGTGGCTGATAGAAAGACACCATAGCACAGTCACCATTCATATTAGTTCATGCCTAAATGTCCAGACCTGATCCTGAGTACCCCGTGTCACCATTCCTAGGGTGTTATTAGTGGCCATTGGGAACAGCAGACACTGAGAAGAAGCAATAAATATCCTAAACTCAAGCAACATTCATCAGAAAGAGGGAGACAACTCATCCAAACCAATGCAGGAATCTTGGAAGTGCCCATCTTTCAGCCTACAAAGTAGCCAAGATTAAATTATCAACAACAAGAACAAACACCAACTACACCTGAAATCCTTTCATGTAAAGTCATATGGGAAAACAAGTTACACATCCCTATAGAAACCATATTGAAGGGTTTATTTATGGATAGTAACATGCTATAGTTCTACAATACCAATTACTACAATACCAGTTGGAGATGAAAGAGTAGAGCAGAACAGAACCACAGTCTTGATCACAAAGGCTTTTGTTTCTTACTGGTTTTCTGAGGAAATGAGGCTCAAAAATTACAGTAACTCTGCCTGTTTTTTCAAATACATTTTAATCTCTTGGCCAATTTTGAAACCATCTGACAGAGATCTGACAAAGATCTTAAGGATGTTGAATAGCTGGAGTTTAATGAAAAATTGTCTGTGTAGGAGAAGAGTGACCCGAATTAGAGTCCTGTGGAGGGAGATGTGTTCTGTGAAGTCAGTAGCTGGCTGGCAGTGTGCTAACACAGGTACCTGCTGGGCAACCACCACTGCTGAGCAGGAGCCAAAACCAGATCACATCACCCTGCATTTCACTGACCAGCCTGGGGTCACAAGTGAGCTACAGATGAGGCAGCAGCAGAGAGGATAAGGATGGGTGTGAGAAAATGAGGTAAAACATGAATATCAGAGGCTGTAAGGGAGGAGCTGAGATTGCTGCTGTAGGAAGCCCTTTGCACACAGTGCAACGCTATAGAAAGAAAAACCTCATTAATTCAGCTGGTTTTGTTGTTCAGTCCTGTGTCTACTCAATATGTGCTCTCAGAAGTTTGCAGGATGTGATCTGGAAAAGACAACCTGAGGAGAGGACATTATACAAAGAATCATTAAGGTTGGGAAAGACCTTTAAGAACAACAAGTCCAACCATCTGGCTGACAAAAAGAAATGCTAAATCAGAATGTTTTGTCTCAGAGAGTGGTGTGAAGAATTCTTTCAGCCAGGAGAACGAGCACAGGTATTTTGAGTCCAGAAATGATGACAGCTTTCCATATTACAAATCATACCATCCTAGCTACTAACTGTATGTAGCTACTAATAGGAAGTTGATGTTATTCTGCTTTTTGTGGTGCCTGTCCAAAGCTGCATTGCACCCAACAACACGTAGTCCAAGACCACAAAACAATAATCAGACAGCAAAAAAACCCTTTTTATACTGCACACACAGACTTATATCTCTAAAAACAGCATTAATTTCTATTAGCCATCCTTCCATTAAAGACAAACCCCAGGACATCAGTCTAAATGTTCAAAAGTGTTTATCAAAGTGCAACTGGTAATGAAGTTATTTCTGGACTTTCTAATTCACAGTTCTTATTAATATATTTTTAAAATAAAGTTTTGTTTCCTAAAACTGCAAGGAGAAGCAGAAATCCAACTTTAAGAAAAATATAGCACTTTTTAATTTTTATTTTGGTCTACTTTGCAATTACATCTGCAAATTAAAAAAAAAAATCAAAATGCCTTAAAACGATGGAAAACCTTTTTGGCCACTGTAAAAATGTGGGTTTATTTTTCCACAGTTATTAACATGTAAATGTTTATAACTGCAGCGCTGAGCAAAAAAATAAATTACTAACTTTCAAAATGAAAATTTGAAACCACTGAAAAAATCCACACTGGACTTTTGACACTCTGAAACTTCTTTTTTTGTAAATTTTTTTTTTTTTTTACTTACAAAATTGAATTTCTGGACAATTTATGATTGTTTTTTCAGATTTTAAGAAAGCGAAAATTTTCATTGGAGCATTTATTTCACGCAGAATTTGCAAGTAGCTTCAGTAATAACATAAACCTCAATCTGCAGGAGGTGGATGGATTGTCCTTAACAGCTACCTGAGAGTATCATTTTCAGTATAAACAGAATTGCTGGTAAAAAAATAAAATCTTATTTCTGTACAATTCCTTCCACTTGGAGGCACGTGAAGACTTAGTCTGGCTTGAATGGACAAAAGTGAAAAAATGATATTAATGGCAGCCCAGATTCCTGCTCTGTAAGGGAAAACAAATGGGTTTGGTTCTTCCCCCTCATGTGGAAAGCGAGTGGCTCAAAGAGACTGACTGAGCTCAGCTGGTCCCCTGGAACAGGACAGGACACAGAGAGGTGGCAGCAGGGCTGGAGAGCAGCACTAACAGGGGGGACAGCAGTGGTGGTGACAGCAGAACAGCTGCTGCTCTGCTCACACCCCTCCAGTGATCTGCACACCGTGCTGGGCATCCAGTCGGTGTGCCAGCCAATCTCTGGTGTGTCCTTCCTGCTTCCCTTGCTTTCAGTGCCACTGCAGATGTCACTGTGGTACCTGCAGTCCCGGCTGTGCCTGCTGCTTTGGGATTTCCCATAGTATTTAAACTACAGGGTTGGTATTTCTTTTTCCTCCCATGGAGGAAAAGCAAACAAAGAAAATAACTGGCATAAACCAGCAGCCTGCTGCTGGGCTGGCTTGCTGTACCACACAGTGAAAGATGGTTTTGTTTAGCTTTCAGGTTTTGTCTTTTGGTTTTTGGTGTTGTTTTTTTTTTCTTTTTAACTACAGACTTGCATCCCACGGGGAAAAAAGACCTCAAATTGTGCCAATTGGTGCAACTTGTTATCAGACACAGATCTCTGTGTGTTTTCCAGCTTGTTCAAAACAAAAGGCTGAGCAAGTTGGGGCTGTTCAGCCTGGAGAAGAGAAGACTTCCAGGAGACCTTCCAGTACCTAAAGGGGCTCCAAGAGAGATGGAGAGGAACTTGGGACAAGGGCCTGGAGGGACAGGATAAAGAAGAATGGCTTCACACTGCCAGAGGGCAGGGTTAGATTAGATCTTAGGAAGAAATTGTTTTCTGTGAGAGTGGTGGGGCCCTGGCACAGGTTGCCCAGAGAAGCTGTGGCTGCCCCATCGCTGGAAGTGTTCCAGGCCAGGTTGGACAGGGCTTGGAGCAACACAGACCGGTGGAAGGTGTCCCTGCCCATGGCAGGGGGGTGTAATTAGATGGTCTTTAAGGTCCCTTCCAACCCAAATCATTCTGTGCTTCTATGAAAATCATGTGAGAAATGGCAGCAGTGAGCTCTGGGCTGGTGAGACGTGTCTGCTTCCAAGAACTTGTTCAGCCTGATTTAGGTTGATGTTCTTACTGGCAGTTTATAGTAAGACATATAATTAGATCTCCATAATAGTTTCCCAATGCCCAGGAGAGTTTAAATGATGAATTTAAAAGATGTAATTCCATCAGAATAAGAAATATTGAAGTGACTGTAAATTGTGAGGCGGAATTTTAGCACCGCGCATTCCATCCCCAATCGTTTCACACGTCTGCGTGTTCTGTAGATAATGAAATCAAATCTCAGAAATAAAGAGCTAAGTAACCTGGGGAGAGAAAGGAAAATCAGTCTTAGATGGGTGATTACTGTAGACTTGCAAGGGAGCCTGACTATCAAATGAAATATATATATCTTCTCCATCACCGAAACGTATGCTGTGGATTGTCTAGTTTTATGGCCTTAACATTAAGCTTCAAAAGTCTGAAAAGCAACCTTTAAAAGGGGTTCATTAAAACAAAAGGCATTCTGGTATTCAAAGTTGGTTGTCTCTCCAATGATTTAGCTCAAAATACAAAGACTGAAATAGTGTAACTCCTTAATCTCAGCCGTGGCTCATTTCTCCCCAGCCGTCAAACCAAACCCTCAGTGACATCCTCACACTCTGAAGTTTAGCAGGGGCTGTGCAGGCAGGTCCAGGCAGACACACACAGGTATTGCTGATTATGGGTTTGATGAAGCAGAATGCTGATTATGATTCTGAAGGATAATTATTTATAGTCAGAATGCTCATTGTGGAAAGCAAAGGCTCCACCTTCCCCTGCGTTTGTGCAAAACCCAGCACAACTATGATCTAATATTGATTTGTTTACTAGCATAATTTAATGATATAAATTATTAAGTCATGATTTAATAAATATAACTACGTGATAAACTTTCATAAATATCAGAATCTATATTAAAAGCTTCATCCCCAGCAGCCAAATACTTTATATGTGCTTCACTTTACCCACATAGAGAGTTCCAACCTTTCTGAGATTGAATATTCCATGGGGCTGAATATACATGAGAAGCAGACAGTGTATTAAGAAAGGTGCCATTTTTATATCACGTTTCAGAGTAAATTTGGCTTTAGAGATGAGTAATTCAGGCAACTGCTGAGAGCCTCACACAGAACAGCCACTCATGTGTTAGTCTGCTACTTCCTTGAAGCAGTAAGAACAGAGGTGGGAGGCAACACATGGTACCAGCTCCACTGCAGAACTGAGGATCCCACAAATCTGGAGGTCAGAACAGCAGAGATCTTTCTTCTGTCATTAGCTGAGCAGCAGATGTGATTCGAGGCTTTATATAGGGGAGTCAGTGATTCATATTGTCTGTAAGTCCACTGCAACAGGTTTATTATTTGCAGAATATGATCTTCAAACACGTTTGCTGAGAGTTAAGTAAGAGCTGAAATGAACTGAGCTTTAGCAGTGCAGAGCACTGATTCCAAAATACCTACAGGGGCCACTCTTGACGAAACTATCTTCTTGCAAATAGGTATCTGAAGACACTTTTAAGTCCTTGCTTGGTCTTTCAGTTCTATTTTTGTTGTTATTATTACTATTATTATTTACAGAAAATGCGGAATTGAGATCTCTCAAAAGGAGAAAAAAAGAGATAAAAAGAGGCAATCTGCCCTGCCTTAGATTAAAGGCTTAAAGAAACTTATAAAGGACTTCTCCCTCTTGTTTGCCAATCTCCTTTGAATTCTTTTCCATCTCAAGCCTTTTGAATTAACCTTTCAGGCTTATTACAAAACACAATGATAAATGTCATATAAGAAATTCATTATGGCTTAAGCAATGTTTTGCAGTTACTGATAAAATCATAGAATACTTTGGGTAAGAAGGGACCTTCAAAGGTCACCTGGTCCACTTCCCTGTGTCATGGGCAGGGTCATCCTCAGCCATATCCCCATCCAACTTGAATGTTTGGATGGGAATGGATCTTGGACTTGAATGTTTACAGGGATAGGGAAACCACCCTCTCTCTGGACAGCTTGTTATTTATTAACCCTCTCTGTTACCTTCATAAACTCTTTATTTAATACATTACCTTGGAAGTTTTCTTTGAAAATGTTCCACTCTTAGAATTTTTTTTTTCATATTCTCCTCATCTTTCCTGTTATTTCCATGACAGTATTCCAATAAACACAAATAAGCACATATGCCAGTGTTTTTATGTCTGGGGTTGCTGGGCTGCAAAGGCAGTGAAGGCCTGGCCAATCTGCCCACCCTCCCACACAGTAGGACATTGAGGGTTACACTTGGAACACATTCCATTCTCCCTCTTTTTTTTTGTCTCAGGAAATGCTACTTTGCTTAATGTCATGTGTAATGTTGTGCCATGTCTAAATAAGGACATCAATACTTTATACCTCTACATGTGGCTAAACCAGTCCTAAGTGGAAAAGCATTATAAAAATCACAGCTTACCTGTCTTCGAAGGTCTCGTGTTTTCTTGGTCATCTTGTCTATAGCAATGTTGAGTGGGTCCCCCTTCTCCTTCCTTCCAGTCTGTGAACAAAACCAAAATTACAGAGTTAGAGAAAAATGCTCAGGGTAACACACACTTTCAAAAAAAACAGTAAAGACTTATCAAAGGAAACCTGTGCATCTTTTTTTTGTTTGCTTCCATCAAGTTGTTATTTCCAGTGTAGTGTTTTTAACATGTTTATGTGAGGGAGGCATAGAAGATTATTTAAAAGCAATCCTAAAGTGATAAGAACAAAGATTAAGGTGACTCACTGGAGAGTTCAGAACTTTTCCACCACTAAATTATGTGCATATATTATAGTTAATACTCCAAAAATCTGGCAAGACCTTTCACTATAAAATGAATATTAAGAGTTTCTAATCTCCATCCTGCCAGGCACCGGGAATGTTAAACATGATAATAAGCAGCAACACAGCTTGAGGACAGAAGGAAAATGGTCCCTACGCCTTTAGCAGGAATCATATTGGCAGACATTAGGTGTAGGATAAAGAAAAATTCCACTTAAAACACTTTCCTGCAGGAAGCCTCAAAGCAAAACTCCTCACGAAGATTAAAAAGGGGGGAAAAAAAGCTCTTTGTGGCTTGTAACCAATGGGGAAAAAATACTTTTTTAGGTTCAATGACACAAAAAGCATTAAGTGACTTTGTTGGCTGTATTACCTTTCTCTTAAGAGAAGACTGCTTCTCTAAAGATTTGTCACATCTGTTGCACATTGAACTCTGTTTGAAAGCTTTTCATCAAGAATCAAAATGATCTTCCATTCCTCCTGGCAGTTCTCTTTCCTTCCCAAGGCTGTTTTCAAATACTCCTATTTAGAATTGTTCCTTGCATATGATTAAGAGCGATTTTCCATCTCCAGCTGAGCCTAATAGCATACTTTTCTGGGAACTATTGAGAAGTCACTTTTGGGGTGGGATGAGGATTATATATATATATAATAATATAATGGCCAGTCTTCGTGAACGAAGATCTGGGAAAGGTGTTCCCACCTTTCAAGCCTGCGCAATGGATTTTTTAGGT
>JAWWLV010000144.1:70124961-70144881 GCA_035041135.1 Platyrinchus mystaceus
GGGGACCGGGATTAGAACCTGTGGCCTTGGCGCTGAGAGACCAGCATCTTAACCGCTAGGCCACCGGGGGTCCCCGGGATGAGGATTAAACATACCCTTTCAACAGTGATCCCTCACATGGACTGCACTGTTATCAGCTCTACACTGGCAAGTGGCCTCTGTTGCAGCCTTTGCTTTGAGCATTCATTCCAGAGAACGCCTGCTTTCTGTTATTGCCTGTAATTCTAATTATGACACGGGGCCAAAGCTCTTATGATCATTTAGAAATCTGCAAAAACCCATCCCCTTTTTCCATTTAGAAATTCAAACGCAACAATATCAAGTGCCACCAGGATTTGATACAAAACATAAATTTACCTCTTAGCTCTCTAAAAAGAATCCATTACAAATTCTGCAGTTAATCATACAAAATTGACACCAGAGAACAGAGACAGAAAGCATTTGCTGTCACACAAGAGGAGGCATCTGTGTCACCCGGTGATATTTTTATCTCACTTTTCTTGCCTTCATCCTTTGACTGAGTTCTTCTGGTCCCCAGCTGAAGTTCTACGTCTCTTTAGCCCAAGCAGTGTCAGCACAGCCTTTTAGTTTTAGACATCCTGAATTGAGTCCCTGGTATTTTGTTCAAGGCAGCAGCTGTCACATGTGCACACAATCAAAGATTGCTTTTCAGGCTGAATTTTCACAATAAAGCTGAGGCAGATAAGGTTGGTACAGGAAGCCTCTCCTGGCTGTTGGAATGGTGCACCAGGGACTGCCAGATGAGCCAGTCCCAGCCAGGTCCCAGTTAGACTACAAAGCTTTATTCTAAGAAAACTTGAAGACAATTACTCCAGCTGTGCACTGTGCACTTGCTGAACCAAGTTTCCTTGGTGACATCACTGTTCTGGGATGCTTTATTTTCCCAGTCAAATAATTCAACTTCTTTAATATTGTTTAAATTTTCTTCTTCCTTCTCATTGTTAAAGCTTTAATGGACTGGCTTAGAAAGATCCATAACCACACAAAATACCTTAAGACATTTTTTTCTAGGGCAAAGATAACCTTTGTTTGGCTTTTTTTTTTCCTTTGTAATAAAATCAGGGAATAATTTGCTAAACTGGGGAAAATTGCTGTGAATATTAAGACAAGGTAAAAAAATCAAGGAGTAAACACCACAATACTTAACACAGGGATTGTATTTTACAGCCCTCAAACAAAACAACTAATTAACAATTCTTCTTCACTGATCTCATGCAGGGCAGAAATATTTTGTGTTCACCACCAACATTGTGAGGCCAAGCAATTAATGCCTGGCACCCATTTAGGGGGTCAGAAAGTTGTCCTTGAACAGGAACTTGGGACTTCTTCCAGGGATACAGTGACACTGAATAAATTAAGCATTTGATAAACTGCATCCTCTGGGAGAAAAGGCTCCTGGCCATTGGAAAAAAAAATAAAAAGTAGAAATTTTGAGATTAACCTCAACGTTTGTAATTTAGGTTCCTAATCTGGGTGTTTTGTACTGCTCACAGGAGGAAACTCTCACTGAGAGTGGGCCCACGGTAGCCTACAGCTAGAACCTCTCCAAAGCCTCTCTTCAAATTAATCCTGTAACTTTTTGAGTCCAGTTTTAAAATTATCAGTGTTTAGTAAACAGTGGCCCTTAGAGTATCTCTATTTGTGAAACACAAAACAACTGGGAGCCCTTCAGTGACCCTCAGGCCACACAAAACAAACTGTCAGTTCCATCTGGCCAGTCCCTTCTCCCTCCAAAACAGAAAAGAGCCTGTTCTCAATTGCTCTGTGCATCTGCCCAAATCATCTTGTTTGAGATGCTAAATGGGATGAACCAGCCTGTGGATGGAGATCCAGTTGAGCTCTCTCAGTGTCAATATTTTATTAACGCATAAAAATATGGATGTAGTCTCATATTCAGTACAATTTTTTACTTATTCATGAATTTTAGGTGTCCTTCACCTGTTGCTTATAAAATGGCTGCTGCCTTTTGATGTGTACACAAAACCCCTTCTTTACCATAGGATTTCAGAGAAGGAGAAATTTGTTTAGTAAATCACATTATTGAAAAATAACTAGTGTGGCATGTGATGCTACACAGCTTCAGGGAGGTCTGTCAAACACCATCTGCTCTGTGCTGAAAATATAAGTTTATTAAAGTTTATTTATTTAAGTCCTTAAATACTCGTATATTATTGTTGCTTTGTGATATTTTTTTGGCCTTCATTCCTAGAAGAGATAGAAAGGAATTTAGTGGTTTCCTGAAAAAACCATAAAGCTCAGTATTGAGGCTTTTGCCATTTCTCTGTTAATCTTTTTCCACAAAGAGAAGAAAGATACTTTGGGCTAAAAAGGAAGCAAAAATTGCTGCTGGCATTGGGTTAAAAAGAGAAGGAGGAGAAATGCACAGAACTCCTTGAATGTCAAAATATCAGTATTCAGAGTCCCTATGGACAGAATTACATCTATTCATGGTGTAATGAGAACTTTGCTACAGGAGAATATATTAATCAAGCCCCTGATTTCTTGTGACCATTAACAGCATTTGCATATTGCTTGTACTCGAGATATTTTCAAACAATTTTCTCAGTCTGTGTTACTTCCATCCTAATTTCCTTAGAGCTTTTCCCCTGCCTCTTTGATTTATTATTCTCAGTTGCTCAGGATGAGTAATTCCCATGGGATCCTGACCAGGGGTTGTGCTGGCTGCAGAGTCCTCCAGGTCAGGAGTGGCTCTTCCATTGCATTTCTGCCCCAAGGCTGCAGTCCCTCTCTCAGATCACATAATGTAGGATCCAGCTCCCTGAATATAATTTCCAAGTAGTTTTAAGCCTGATTTGCCACTTTCATGAGAAGTTGTGTAGTTTTTCAACACATCCGTGTCTGGTAAGTAGAAGAAATCCAGGTATTGATTGCCCTTTCACTCTAGGAAATGCCTGTAGTCACAACCAGTGTCAACAATATTACTTGAACACTGAAAGAAAGAATACAAGAACTTTCCTCTTTATGTTAAGCAAAGTCTGAAAAGCTTCACAGTTAAAACTGCAAAATATTAAGGCAAGCTCTCAGTTATACTGGGAACTTCAACTTCATTTAGTTAGGCAAAGAAATTAATAACAAAAAGTACTTAAGGATGGTAAGAAATTTCAGAATCTGCTGGAATGATCTCTGCTAAGATATAGCACTGCTTTTCCTTTTGAAAAAGAAACATTTTTACTCTCCTTCCTTTTCTTTTCATGAACTGTTCACAGTTTATACTGTCAGAGTAAAATATAAAACTCCCAAAATATTTATCTCAACTATTAAGGACATTTGTATCTCATGATTTTCTTATTACAGCACTCTTTCAATCAGCAAAAGGTACTTAAAAGGACACACTGATCTAACCCTGGGGAACACCACAGAGTCAAGACAAGGCCAGTCAGGCCCATCAGCCCAGAGACACGGTGCATTTGGGATGAGATACACTCAACCCTGCAAGAAGATGCTCCACACTGCAACTGTGTTGGTAGTTCTGAATAATTCCAGATACCACCAACATGGAAAACACAGAGTTTAAATTTCAGCACATGAAACAGCTCAAATTGCTACTTCCAAAAGTATTATTAGAAAGATAGATGCTACTGTAATCAATTTCCTGGCATTGAAAAGTTAGGATCACTTGAGAGTTGTGTGAGATGCAAACCCATGATTTTGAGCATGTTATTAAAAAAAAATAATTATAATCAATGCCAGATGAACAAGGCTGACAACAGTGACCTATAAAAGAAGGAGATGGAGTGCCAAGAAATACACAAGAAGTGCAGCAACTGCAGGCCTACAACAGAATGTCAGACAAACCCCAACGTGTGACAACCACATGAGTGATGTTGTTGTCCTCTTCCTCTGAAGTGCATCATTTAGAAGCTCAGGGTTTCAATTTAACAATAATAATATTAATAATAATAATAGTGGACTAAAACTACGTAAGGAGTTTTGGAACCACTGTTTTCCCACATTCCTCTGTCAGATAAAAGCCAAAATATCTGGGAAAGCTCAGTCTCCCAACGCATCCTGCGTTGCATGTCCAAGACACTCCCACTACTGTTTCCAGTAATTCAGCCTTCAGGAGACAGGTGGAAAGATTATCTATTGATCCAAAAGCTACCAAATCTTGATGGATTTTTATATTTTCACCATCCCACAGGCAGAGGGCTCCATCATTTACAGTTTATTCAGAACTTCAATATCACAGTGTTTTATTAAGGCGTAAATTGCTGCTCAAAAATATATCCGTCCTAATATTTGATTTTAAACATTGAACAACATCACTCTTTTAAAACTGTGCTCATGTTCAACAGCCCTTTAAAAGTGATGAAGGGAAGCTTAGTACTAAGAGGAAGAACATTTTGAACAACAGACATAGACTGCATCAGTGCTTTTAAACAGAAATCTAGTTTTAAACGTACCAATACATATTCCTCTTCTGACAGAAGATGATTAATTTTGGGTCAGGAAAAGGCTAAACTATGTATTACAGGAGAAGTAAGTAGAGACTAAATTTCACTGGAAGTTGAAAGTCCCAGCTATTTGCTCGGGAGATGGGACAGGGAAACAAGTTTTACAAAACCTGTGTGGTTCCTGCGTGGATGAGCTGAAGAAGACATGTTAAAATAAATCAGTTTATGGAAAAATTGAATGGCAAGAAGTCTCTTAGGAGCACGATATAGACATGAATTGATGCTTTACTCAGCTCTGTATGTTTATTTTTACAAATTATTTTGGTTTTAGAATGTATTCTAAGTAACTACATTGGAGGTTTGTAATCACCTGTTCTCCGGCTTCAACTTTGCTAGAGAGACACCTCCTATGGAATGAAAATTTGTATTTTTTGTTTTGGTTTGGTTTGGTTTTGGTTTTTGTTGTTGTTGTTGTTGTTTTCCTCTCAATAACTGATTTTTTCTTCAGGGAAAAAAAAAAAAAGAGAATTTTGCATAAAAGGGAGATAAAAGAGGGCAATGTCCTCCCTGTGCTGGTGCCCCAGGAGGCAGCACTGAAGGTGGGGTCTCACCTGAGCAGGGCAGAGGAGCAGATTCCCCTCCTGACCTGCTGCCCACACTGCTTTGGATGCAGAGACATCCCAGCCTGTTCAGGACGTGGCTCCTTTGCAAATAAACACTGAATTACAGGCCCTTCCACGATACTCCCCAGCTCTAGAATGCCATTCACTAAATAATCTGCTCATAAATGTATGATACAGTAAGTCCTCCTTAAATAAAACAATTTCTTGCAGTAGTTTTGAATTACCTTGTGACCAGTGAATTTGGTTTCAGTGTAGCATAACTGATGACAACTGTGCAGACAGCTGGGGAAGCCACAAACTTGCAGTGCCAGAGAGTAAATAAATTATAAAATTAAAATGAGTCATGAGCTGGACATGGTATCAGTATCTGAGGTGCACAGATCTTATCCTTGGCCTGGATCCAAGCAAGTTTTATCTAGATCTGTACACAACTAAGACCAAGTATGAAATAAAACAAAGAAATAATGAAAACTGCATCTGTTAATGGTTGAGGAAGGTTTTCTTGTTATATTTTATATATGTTTTTTATGCAGGCCACATCAGCACAATCTCTGAATGCCTTCAAGTGGTGAATCAGTGAATTAAGTGGTTTGTTCAACATCAGCCATGGGTAGTTTCTTCTTTTATCTTTTCCAAAGTGGGAACACTTGTGTGTAGGGGAATATTTCACTTTGATTGGTCTGTGGCTATTATTTTTCTTGGTTTGCATAATTCACTGTTGTAACCACTTCTTGTCTTTTGGCAATAACCAAGGATTTTCAGAAACATTATCAGTGAGTGCAGTTTGATTTGAAACACCAGTTAGGATTAGGGCTCGATCCCACTGGTTCCCAAGTGGCAGCTGCTACTATTAATTGATATTTACCCATAATCCTGTACTGGCACCTAAGCTTCCAAAAAAAAAAAGAACTGCTGAAAAATTTATATATTAGAGTTTGTCTAAGATGGAGAACTTTTTCACTCTCAAGAACAAGGGCAGCAATTTTTTAGGGCTTGGTGATCTTTTTTTTTCCCACTTATAGATGATACACTGAATATTTCTGCATTTCTGTGTATTTTTGAACTAGAGCTTCCAGGATCGCTGTGGTGAGGACACAGTCCTGCTCTTCTAGACAGATTGGATTTTACAGCATACTGAGGTACCAAAAATTCAGAAAAGGCAACTGGTGGGACTTTCCTAAGGGACAAGGCAAGTGTGACTTCCAAATCTCACTGATCTTCATTAGGTAAAACACATGCATTGTTTGGGTGGTTTTTTTGGAAGGAGGGAGAGCCATGCAGCTATTAGAAATTCTTCCCAACGCTCGAATATCCTGCCATCACTTAGGAGTTGTGTCATTTAATTAAACTCCGATTATAATGTAGTACACACTGCCAGTCGAGAAAGCAGTGACAGTTTTCAGGGAAGGACCATCCCATTTAATTTTACCATCTAGAAATACTGAATCAAATTATTTTAGTTCCTTCTATACTCAATATACAGTGACAGGCACTTTTAGAGCACCCATCTGTCTTGCATATTTGTTTTAATATACATATCACCACATGGGATTGCTCCTCTCCATCAACAATGGAGGGGATATTGCAGTACTTGATGATTAATTCTTTAAAAAAACCTAAGTTACATGAGATAAACTGCCTACTTAATAACTATAAAGACTGTCCAGCCCTCCTAAGGATCAGTCTGGAGGCTGTGTCTTGGAAAAAAAGATGTGTTTTGGGTGATTTTTTTTCCAGAGAATTACAAAATACAGCGTCATAAGGGTGCCTTTTTTACAAGCTTCCACAAAAGATATTCCAGTCCTTCCAGGATGTGATGTTTTGAGGTCCTGAAAATAATTCACTTTCTTCTCACTGTCTGAAAGAAACACACTTCATAATTCAGGCTCAGCACTGGATCTTTCCAGTCTCAGGTTCTTTTCAAACTGGCAGCTTGTCCCAAGTGGGGTCTCTCAGGGACTGATATTGGGATCAACATTGTTTCATGTCTTCCTTAGTGATTTGGCTGATGGGATCGAGCAATGCCCAACTGAAAGTGAGGAAAGGGTGACTTTGTAACAATATGCATTAAAATTTAAATCTGGCAGAATATTTCTTGTAATTAAATGGCATCTTTTCCTTTGCAATGCTTACTCAGAGGAAAACATGAGGGTTTTCATAGAAGAAACTGCCTATTTCTATTTAGAAAATGTCAGTACAGAAAATTGATGCTGTTACACTTAAATGCATATAAAAAATAGAATTTCTGAGGAAAGAAATGTGCATGATGTAAACTGTTATAAAAACATCAGCTTCACTGAAGCCACACTAATTTACACCAGCTGAGAATCTCCCCACTCATCATATAAATAAAATCTTGCAGATGCTTCCATTTAGAAGGTCAGAAATGTTTACTCCAGAATTCAAAATTATTCTAATTTCTTCACAGACTTCTACTTGCAAAGGGTCCAGTACAAACTCCTCATTTAACCAGCAGCTGCTTTCCAGCTGCAAATTGCAATCTGCTTTTAAATGGCTCCTGATGTCTTCTCTTAATCTAAAATAACTGGAGGAAAAGCAGATAGGATACAGTTTTCCTTTCCCTTCAGATATGGAAACCTGTAGTGAAGGACTGTGTAAATGAAAAATGTTAAAATTTACCCACTCTAATAAAAGCTCTTGAGAAAAGCCTATTCTATTAAGCATAATAATGTTCCTAAGTCATGAAATAGTTACTAATAAAGCCTCCTATCATGTATTCTGTTCAAATTTTATCAAAGTTGATGCACTATGAGGCAACTAAGAAAAGAGGAGGGGTAGGGAAGGACAGAATGTCTTAAAACATGTAACAAAAAAATGCTTCATGGATCAGAACTCAGAAATCTATTGACTAAATCTTTGTTTTGCCTTTGTTACAGACTAGTGGAAATACTTCTCAGGACTCTTAAGGGAAGATGCCCAGTGTTTATGTCAGTTTGATGCCTTATTCAGTAGAAAGCTCTGGTAGCCAATCCCTCCCCAGTTGGTTTGAGACTAAAGGGTGTATTATGAGTCACAGGGAGGAGTGTTATTCACTGAATTAACTGCAGGGCTTCTTGAGACATCTCAGCATCCCTTGAAAACATCCTTTTGGTATTTTTTAGCTCTGTCTCGGAGCAACAGGAGAACCACACACAATGTTGTTTGGTTGCAAGCAAAGACTTTTTTGTTTGTTCATGCATTTAAGAAAAAGGCTCCACTGGATGATGACATTTGACTGTAACATTGACTTCACAGTGTGGAACTTTATGCACTTTTTTTTTCAGCAGAGAAGCTTTTTAACCAAATAGGCACCTCTGACAAATGAAGTTCATCAGAGCATTCACAACATTTACAGGTATTACATGAAAATTTCTTATGAACATATTGAAGCTCCAACTATGCCATTCTATTTAGATGCAGAATTGCTGTTCGTGGCACAAAGGTATTATAGAACCTCAGAGTTCAACAACATCCAACTCTCCCCAAACTCATCTGTCTGTGCTTAAGAGGCACAGAACTGGTTTTTTTTTTGAGCACTTAAAGTGCTTTGATTATCAAATATCCCTGAAAAACAGAGTTTCAACCAGTTGGCTGCATCTGTCACTATCTAATAGATTTCTGTATGAGATGTGTATTGGCTATTACATCTGCATTTCTTTCTTTTTAATTGCATCATGATTATATTCCTTGGATGATCCACAAGGAAATGAGTCTTGTTTATGTCCAATCAAAAATGTGCTCATCAATGTAGGCAGTTCAAACTCAATGCCAACTCAATGCTTATAACAGAGAATTAAATGCATTTCCCAATTAATTGCTACTTTCTTTTCCCTTACCTTGCCAGATCCCTCCAAGCCACCCAGCTAGAGGTTGGGGTTTTTTTGCACGTTCTTTATTCTCCAACCTGCTCTGAACACCTTTAATTACAGTCTACACTGGAACAATACTTGAAATTATTATTTGAAACCCCACCTGCAAGCAGACAATGAGCTTGAGGTTTACTTGGACATGTGCCATAACTGCAGCTCCTGCTCTGAATGACTGGAGAAAGAGCAATACCTGGGAAAGAAAATAACTGAATCCTCATTAAGGTAATTAATCTTTCACTTTGAGGAGAGGCTTCTTCTTCATGTCCACATGTTCCTTTGTAGGACATCACAGCCACGAGGCAACAGGGATGGAATAAAACCAAATAAAACACAAAATAAAAGAACTTTTTAAGCTCCAACCAGAGTTCCAAAAGAAGGCAGAAGCAAAGGACCAGCTCTGTCTATTTTTACAGAGCAAAGCTGTGGTCTATTCCTGTCACTGCCTCAGATCAGTGTGCTAAGTGATATCCATTCAAATTACTTGTCAGTTTAATCAGAGGAAGTAAAACACAATTACAGGGCATTAGTGTAAAAGCCAGCACAAAATAACAGAATGTCCATGTGGGATATCTGAGCAAAAGCCTGTTGAAAATAACTCTGTGACATTTTCATCAACAGCCTTTTTTTACAGAAAAGAAAAAAAAAAAAACAAACCCAAACCTTTAGAAATGCTATTACAAACTAATTAGGCATAAAATAATGCTTTATTTCTACAGATTGATTAAAGTCCTTATTTCTTCTTGGAGAAATCAGAAAACTTTTTGGGTTTTGTTCTGTTATTAGAATAAAATTAAATGCATTAAGATGAAGGCCTTTACTGAAATGATAACTGGTGCATTTACAAAGCCTCTCTGTGCTCCCTCTCAAGTCAGCAGGAGTTTTACCATTATTTCCACTGAATGATTGGAACATTCATTTTTCATGGACACTCCAAATTTCCATTGAATAGGAGATTTATTTTTGGAGTCATCAAGCAGATGACTTGGATTGTGAAATGGGAGCAGGGAAGGGAAGGGACTTGTCCTTCTCCCCCTGAAGGCAGCAGTGCAAGCTTGGTGGATTCAAACAGGATAAATTAATGAAAACCTGTCCTCAGAGCCCTCCCCAGGTGAGGTATGTTGGGGTGGGCACTGGTGCCTCGAGTCCCTCTGACCCTTTCATGCCAATCTGCACCACGGCTCAGTGTCAGTGCAACAGGTAAAAATGTACCCAGTCCAGAGGTATAAAGGGAATTGGGATTTGTGAATGCCCATAATAGGAAATCAGCTTGAAGCCCTACATGATACTCAAACATTAAATTAAAAATATAGGTGTTAGAATAATCTCTATGATATTTAGAACATGACTTCAGGGTTTTTTTTTCAAAAAATACCTATCAATATATGTCTTCAGGACAGAGCACATGCTGGAAAAAGCCTTCTCTTTCCAGACCTAAATTGCTTTTTAAGATCCAAAGGGGATGGGGGCTCAGACTTTACTCAGCCCAGTGAATCTCCTGGAATGAGGTGACTTCACTTTTTTCAACAGCCACAATGCACAGCTCAGGTTTAGGTACCCCTGTGGTAAAACACTCACTTAAAATGTTCATGTTGTAAGTCTGAGCTCAGAAACCCCGAGGTCTTTAATTGGATTTGGCCCTTTTATCTTCTATATTCATGAGATGGTAATTAATTCGACCATCCCTGCCTGGTCCACAGGGTAATTGAATAATAGCTCTGCACAGGCTCATAAATGCCTCCAAAAAGAGTTATTATTATGAGTGTGCAATATGACAAGTTAACACTGTTGGTAATGATGGCACTGAAATTCTTAAGGTAAGTGCCATTGGAGTCCAAATCCCAGCTAATGGAAATGGAAGAAAGTTTGCATGTGCAACATGCAAAACCACTGCACATTTTGCTTTTGAAAATAATAATAATAATAAAAAATTATTCCTTTTTTTTTTTTTCATTTCCTTGCTCTACCTTCATCTCCTGGCACTACTAAACCCCTCCAAATATTGCAAAAGGGGTTAAAAGCAAGACAGTTCTCTTGGTAGATTGCCACAAAGACTTCCTGTAGGAAATGGAGCATAAAAAATGTTAAAGAATGTTAAATGAAATCACAGCAGACTGAAACCTGTGGTTCCAGTGCAGGACGTGAAATAAATCTGAGACAGATTCTAAACTGGCACCACCTTCATCCTGATGCTCATAAATGATACTGAACACGACTTCAAAGGTGCCAGAGGAGGACCAGCCATCCAAAAAACATAAAACAGGCTTGGGTTTGGTTTGCCAGCTCCAAAGGAATTCATGCCCTGCTGAGTTATCTGGATGCTTCTGAAAATTCATCCAATGGGACATTTTTAGAAGGATTGAAAGTCTGTGGAGTTTAAACTCCTGAGTTATGCTGGACACACCTTCCTTTATCAATTACTGGTTTGGAGGTGAACTCCTGATCTGGAGCTGTACTGAGTTATTCACCACAGGTTTTTCCCTGAGGAATGGGTAATAGTTTGCATCAAGGCACACATGGTAATTTGCAAGTCTCAGTGCAAATCATGCACTACTAAAAGTTTTCCACAGACATCTGCAGCTGCTCACAATCCCTTTTTAATGACAAATGCTGAGAGAAACTAATTGCAAGTGGTAAAAGTGCTGACTGACCTCTACATCTGGTTTGCTTCTTTCCCTCTTGAAAAGCTTTGGTGGCCCAAATTAAACCTATATTTAACATACAGGGTTATCAACTATTTTAAATAGTATTATTCTAATAATTCACTAGTTTAGCCCCTCAGTGACTTCAGTAGTGATTTCAGTAGTAATATAATGCAGCATTCCACACTTCCTATTTATTACTCTATTCTTATATGCTATAACCTGTAATTCCACTGGCATTATCTACAAAATTATAATTGAAAAAATGTTTCCTTTAAAAATCAATGATTTCACTGAAACAGGAACAATGATGGAGCCTCTGCTTGTTGCCCTTGGTCATGATGAACGCCAAGAAGGGAACAACTGAATCCACAGCCTATGGGAGCTCGACTCTATTTCCAATTCCCAGTCCTGGTTTCTAATAGACTATATTTTAGTGAGGTTTTCTTTAGTGTGGCAATTAATGTTAAGGGTGAGTCAATTCCACAATGATCAAAAGCCTAAAGAAATTAAAAAAGAAAAAAAAATAAACTAAAGCTCTGCAGGAGCAGCTCTGCTGCTTTCCACACCACATGATGCTTTTCACTTCAGAACCACCAAGCAAATTACCAAGAAAAAGTTACTGTGAATAAAATGGGCTGCACTGTGTTAAGTAATTATTTCTAAAGTGTGAAATGGGTAGGAAGTATCTCATCTTCAAGCAGTGCCATGATGCAGATTACCTCTCCAGTATGAAGTGAACAGTCCTTTTTTTTCTTTCTCTTTTTTTCTCCTTTTTCTCTTTATCTTGCAGGAGCAAGGAGAGGAATGAAAACTTTGTTTTCCTAATGATCTCGTCTGTGGGAGAGAAGTGTAAAGACCCAACCTGTGAAACTCAGCTGTGTTCCACTATTTGTAGTGTCTGGGGAAGAATCTTCCAGAGTTTCCTGAGCTCTCAGGAAAGCACAGAACAGTTAAGGTTAGAAAAGGCCTCTAAGATCGAGTCCAACAGTTAACCCAGCACTGCAGGCTCAGTAAACTATAAATATTATTTGGATGATGCTCCCCATGTAAGGAATGCAGGATGGAGTTGTGATCTCCTGTGTCAAAGCCCAGCATCTCCGTGGCTGCAATGGGATGCACCTCAGGGAGGATTTAATTTGAGGAACAACGCAGAAAACAGCTGAGCCTTTAGGCAGCTCTTTCACGCCCATTCTATTCCTCAGGTCTTGAAACCAGTGATAAGAGAAGGTCATTTGAATAGAAAAGTTATGCTCACAGCATGGGTTAGGAAAATATCCCTTGATTGCTTGGGAGAGAACAGAGGGGATTCCTCAATTAATTAATACCTGGATGAACACCAACAGGCTGTTTCAACAGAAAAGGGTATTTTTTTTGTCTTTTTTTTTTTTTTTTGACAACTATTATTAAAAGTTGCAGGGGTCAAGGAGAAGAAAGAGGAAAACCACATAAGAATCAAAAAGGAGCTTTTCCAAGACAAAAGGTGACACAAATTGGTAGTAATGAATTGTGTATACCAGCTGGCTAAAATACTGCTGTCCATTTAAAGGATAATTGCACAGACATTAAAATATTTATGCAGCATTCATGTGAAATTCAGTCCCAGATCAAAACCAAGAAGTGGCAGAGATTAAATAAGAGAATCCTGGTTTGGGTTTAATGGCTGATAAGCCTGATTAAGACAATATTTTCCCTTAACCATACAGGCTTTTGTTTTGTTTTGTTCATACACATAAAAGATTCATTCCCAAAAGATCAGAAAGGGTTATTTTCTCAGATTAAACATCACATGGATATCTGAATTATACTTTGCAAGGCTATGACTCCTGGACACTCAGAGCCAGCCAGTGACCCACCAAAGATAAAGGGCAAAAGTGCATCTACAAAGTGGAAACTCATTTTGGCATCAGTCCTGAAACTGTCTTTGAGGTTTGACCTTCAGCAGAACTTCCCATGACACAGATGGGTTGACTGGGGTTGGCCACAGGAAAGTGTTTAACAAGTCAGCGTTGCAAAGCAGTTGGAAATGATGCAGAACAAGACTCTAAATATATCGAGTGAGCTCTTCTCTGCTGAAATATCTGCATGTTCATGTCTTGTCTGGAATTAGGAAACATTACATCCAGGAGGGGAATGGTAGAGTGCTGTGATATCAATGCAGAGCTTGGAAATGATATTTTATTATTTCCATTTTTAATGCTTTATCATTTAATTAATTTACAGATAATTTTATACTCAAGGATGAAATTTCTTTTCTTAGATAACTTCCTAAATCAAGATAAGAATGCCCACCCATCATTTAATATAGCTAAAGAGTTGAAATTTTGCTAGAGAGGGCTTTTTCTATAGAATTCCTGCCTATGCCAGCATTCATTGTGACTGATGAACTCCAGAGCAGTTTATTACAACAAACAGCATCTCCTAGTAAAATTCTCCACTTCTAATATCATTCTGTTCTACAAAAAACATATTTTTGACATCAGAAACAAATTGCAACAACGTGCAGAAGAACGAGTTGTTGCTTTTGAAAGCAGTTTCCAAAACACCAAATCACTTCAAATGTTATCAAGACAAAAAAAAAAGGAAATTGGGTGAAAATATTTAAGTATTTTGTGCACTTATGTAATGTTTTTGTAATTCAAATCCACCATGCTTTACCTTTATACAATCAAAATGAATTCCAATCTTAAACCACCTTCCCTTCACCCAGAGAAATGCTGTAAAACAGCGAAAACTGATGTGGAAAAAAAAATACCTTCTGAATACAGAATGTCACAGAAAGTTTTGTCTTGGTTACCCTCATGACTTGTGACTTAAATTGACTTTTGAATCATATTAACTTAACTAGTTTTGCTATCACTTCTGATATTTTTTCATGTAAGAAAAGACAAGCATTATAAGAAGTGGTTATTTCTGTAAACCTTGGATCTGGTGTGTTAAATGTAACCATGACTCTTCCCTTCAGTAATAAATCCTAATAACCCAACTGGATTTACAACAGCCTATTATACAGCACATTCATGAATATAGACCAATTTTCAGTCTCTTAGACTAGAAATCATGATCACATCTAATCTCCTGTGCCTGACAATAAGTTTATTATGTTTAGTGGAAAAGCTCACTGATTTTAGAGGTCATTGAATGAGATCACAAACTATTTTATACAGCACAGTTATTTGTAAAAACCCCTAAAAATACAGCAGAATGAATATAAGACAAATGCTCCTATTGCTTTGTGTTGCTCTCTACTGCATGGATTTTAGAGGTGTTACTATTCCCCAGACAACATCCTGAAATAAATACAGAAACTCAGAGATTATTCTTTTTTCAAGTAGTTCAGGAATTTCAAAGTTCACACCTTGCAGATGTCTCTTCTCTGGTCAGGCCCCGTTCAGAGTCAGGTTGGACAGAGCTTTGAGCAACCTGCTCTAGTGAGAGATGTCCCTGCCCATGGCAGAGGGGTTGGGCCAGATGATCTTTAAAGATCCACTCTATGGTTCACTGGAATTCTGGAGAGCATTTTGGATTAAATATGGGGAGGGCGTTTCCTAAACAGAATTAATCAAATTCTGCCCTCAGTGTTACAGGAGTGGAAACTCACTGGTGTAAGAACCAAAGTTTATATTTCTGGAAATGTCCCAGATTTCCACTCTGCATCCTCCACTCCATGTGGAGTGTTTGTGGAGTAGCTGTGAGGCCCTGGTTGGCTCTGCTGGGAGATGATGCTCAGCAGTGGAAGGATCAACTGGCTGGTTCAGGGAACTGGGATAAGAATTTGGGCCCATATTGATCTCTCCCAGTAAACAAGAAGTAAGACTCCACCTAACCTGTAAATAATAAAAACTGCCACTTTGTCATTTCCTGCACAGATGGACACCATAAAAAATATTATTTTTTAAAGCTGTGCATTGCATTTAATTGAACACTGTAAAATAATTATTTAAATATAATAATATTTTTAAAAGAATGCACTGAAAATGAACAGACCTGTTTCCTGCTTCAGAAACAGGGTGAAATACTGTTTTGTAAATATGATTTGCAAATGTTTATTTCTAAAAGCCAACAACCTAAACGTTCTTCTACCCAAGTCTTTCTTTAAATGTCAATTGCTGTAGCATCAGAGAGCAAAATGATGCTTTAACCAGCTCATTATGATAAATGTTCTATGATCACAACAGACTATCTATAAAATATTTGCCATTTGATCCATTTGTAGGACTTGCATTGAACTAGAAAACCAGTGGAAGGGGAATAAACCCCTCTATTGATTCCTAGAATGCACATTATAAATGTAGTAGGACAATTTCAACACATTTTGATATTTCTTATCTCTCCAGAATTCTCCTCTGAGCCCCCTTGTGGGGTGATTCCCCTCTTTATATCCCTTGCAGATCACATAAACCCACTGTACTGGACATACTAAAGATCCCTAGACATAATAATGGCAGTCAGAAGAGTTTAAAATAATATAGACTATGAAAACAAACAAACAAAAAAAGCTGCTTCAAATACACATTTTAAAAAAAAGTATTTTTAAGTTATGGTTTTTGTCTTTTGGTTTTATGTCCCGAGAAACTGTGTTTCAAACATTTTTGTGCACGCCCATCAGTGAGAATTTTCCCTTATTGAAACAAAATTAGGAGCATTTTGCACGAAACAAAGATATGGGAACTTAGAAAAGCTTAACTATGTAGAGATACAGAGACAGAAGAGTTGGCTACAGCGACCACAAAGCATAAATAATATTTGCCATCTTAATTATCCTCCTACTTTCTCATATCACCCAACCCCTTCCATCTTTTGGGGCAGTAGCCACCTACTCCCTCTAAATCACTTCAGTGAAGGCTGCAAATGCTGTCTAACATTTCTTTGATGTTACACAAACACATGCAAATCCTCATCCATCTGTATGAACACACAGACACAGCTCCAGAACACAACTCCAGTCCCTCCACCAGGGTCAGTGTCCTCACACTCACAGCTCCCATCCCCAAGAGTCCAACTGAACTGTGCATTCCAGGGAGTGGGAAAGGACAGGGTGATTATTAGTAATAATAATATTGGCACAGGGGTGAGTTACAGGCACCAGAGCTGCACAGTTTAGCCATTTGCCTCTTCTCTGCATAGATTTTTACATCTCCTCTACATTTTCTTGCCCACATCCAAAGTATGGTTCAAGGTTTGCCCTTGTAAGTGGCAGTTCTAATGTTTATTGTTTAATATTCTTACCATTTAAACAATCTCAAATTGACTGCCTGGCTGCTGTTATGACCAATTTGCTTTACCACAGAATCACAACTATTTTCAGAACTTCTTTTCCCTCCTCTGCTAAATAACCTGGGTTTTGTCAGACAGACTCACAGTATTGGGCAGAACATCTGTCTGTGCTTGAGAATTTGCTTTGGTTCCACCAAAGTGTGTTTTTATTCCCTGAGCTGAGATGCAACAATGGTTCAATGTGTTTTCTTTGCCTCCTCACTCATCCAAGTCATTCTCATTCACCCATGAAATAGTTTCTGGACTCATGACCTGCCAACACCTAAAGAGCCCATGAGGCTTCAGTGGAGACACCACCTGGTTTGTTAAGCTGTAAATGAAGTCCCTCAAAATACCTACATCAAATTCTCTCCTCTGCCTTGTTGCCTCCATTTCTCTACTTCAGTGCTGCCCCACATTTTTGGACCCACTGACAATTCAGTCTTCAGTCTCTCCTGCCACAGAGGAGCAACACAAAGGCTTATTTTGAACATTGAGCTTGAATGTTGTGCAATGACAGATACACATGAATATCAATTAAATCTGGAAAAAAAAAAAAAAAAGAACATTTCACAAGCCTGGGAAAATATTATTAAAAGACTGAAATTCTATGTATTCTTTCTTTTTTTCAGTGATTTAGTACAGTGATTAGTACCACAGCTAATTGTATTTGTGCAAACACAATGAAAGGAATTGAAACAGAAAATGTTGCAAACTAAATGAAATAATAGCATCAGTCATCTCTGAAATCAATATTGCACTTGAGAAACATAATAAAATTCAAGTGTACGAGACTTTCCTGGAAATTTCCCACACACTTTTTAAAGACATCTGTTCAAAGCAGAAATGTAGGGTAAATTTCTGGAGAGGGAAGCAAATAACAACAACAACAACAAAATGTGCTGTATCTTCCCGATTTCCCCTATAGATCACACAGTTCAGAGCAATTTCTCTGGGGCACTGTGTGACCTTTTCCGCCTGTCTGAACCCTCTGAGGCTCTGGGAGCTCCAACAGCAGCCCTGAATCAGCTCTGTGAGGCTTTTCATGAGGAACAGAAATGCACTTTTAGCCCGGCTTTCTGTGTCTGCAGACACAGACCCACATTTAACTCATTTGTCCCACTTCAGTCGAGCTCTGGTTTATAAAGTGACACTCCCCACCACCCACAGGAACATGTTGCTTAATGCACTGTGAGCAAATTTCCTTTCTCTGCTGATACCAGGATACCATATTGCACTGATCAAAGCCCCATTAAACACTGCCACATTTGCAAACAGAGGCAAGAATTTAGTTTAAATGTCATTTTAAATTTCCACTGTTGGACTTGGTCGCTGTTACTACCTTCATATTTTTTTTTTCCTTATTCTAAGGCTACTGAATATCTTTATGCTCACAGATTTTAATTTTAATTGCACACTCAACTATCTCAAATTATTAGGCAATGTACCAAGGTAGCAGCAAATTGGCATTGTATGGGTTTCTCCATATGCAAAGCAGGTCAGACTATATCAGCCATATGTTAAATCCCTCTGTGCTGTGAGTAAACCCAATGAACGGTCTTTGCATCTCTGTCACAGACTGAAGAACTTCAGCAGATCTGGAGGAACCAGCTCCCATTCCTAAATCTGTTGTTTTGGACACAGTTGTGTCCTAAGATTATAAATATTATATCACTAGACATATAGTCATATAACTTCTGTCTCAAACTAAACTGTTTCCACGAGCCCCATCAAACTCTTGAGGCTTTCTCACAATGTCAGTACCTGTAAATTTACGGATTTTCTTCCCTGCTGTTTTCCAATATCAATAACTTTCTGCTTTAAATCATTCTGAATCAATTCGGCCTCTATTTTCTTTCTTCTCTCACTACTCACCACCTCGACCTCAACAAATTCACAGGCACTGCTTTCCTGCCTTTCAAATCCAGCTGTAATTCCTGACTCTCCATTTATAAGCTGTCCTTTAACCCAGCCCTTCATAAGAAGCCAAGGAGCCTTGACCAGCTTGGCTTATTCTGGCCATAGATATGTCTGAGATTCACAGCAGAAAGGTTTACAAGTGCTGTCAGTGGTTCCTGCTTTAAAATTGACAATTTACAGGTCCATTAAAGTTTTGTCCAGTCCCAGCTGTGAAATTCCATTCTGTTCAGAAAATCTGGCCTGATTTGGGAACAAAAATATGGGACACAGAACAGGGAGCTTGGAGACAAAGTACTGAGGGAGGGACTTGTAAACCACAAAGAAGGAAGCTCATGCCCTGATAACACATTAATCTGTAGGGTAAAATGGTTTTTTGGGAAGTGGTGGTACCAAAATTCCTCTCAGCCAAGATTTTTCCATGTCTGTGACACAGGCAGGTCCAGGCAAAAAAAACATGGCACAGACATTTATTCCTTTATCTGCAACTCATAGGACATGGTGCAAAGTGAGGCACACTCTGCATTAACTGTATCTAGGGATATAGAGATCCCAAAGGCACTGGGATTGCCTTTGGGATTTCTCCTGCAAATGCTTCCTGATGCTCAAAAAAATACCACTTCCCACCTGTGTGGCCATTGGCATGTGGCCATCTCCCTAAAACAAAGCAGGACTCCCTACAGGAGAGAGCAGCAGCAAGATTAAATGAGAAGACCATAATTAGTAATAGAGATGATGGATTTTACCACATTGGGGGAAAAATCCCCTAAGCATTTAATGAGGGACATGAGATTTGAAGCTGCACTGAGGAAAATTTCATATTATACTGAGCGTTTCAAAACTGTAACACGATTCAGTGAAATAATTCTATAGAGATTTTAAGCCTCTGATGTCAAAAGGATTGAGCAGAACAGCTCTGAGTCCACCTGCTGCCAGCCCTTTCCAGAATCCACGGTGGAAATGTCTGCCTGGAAAACAGCACGACTTATCTGGCTCACCAAGGGCTGGCGAGATGGGGCGTGTGAATGGCTGGGTGTGGGGACAGTGAGTCCACGTGGGACTCTCAACCTCCTCGGAGAAGTTACACCGAAAGAAAACCTGAGATCACAGAATCATAGAATTAACTGGGTTGGAAGAGACCTCTGAGATCATCAAGTCCAACCCTTGATCCAACCCCACT
>JAWWLV010000144.1:70144981-70178699 GCA_035041135.1 Platyrinchus mystaceus
TCTTGGCCACCTGGGCACACTCTGGCTCAAGTTCAGCTTCCTGTCAATCCAAACTCCCAGATCCCTTCCTGCCTGGCTGCTCTCCAGCCACTCTGTCCACAGCCTGGAACGCTGCAGGGGGTTGTTGTGGCTAACAAAAATAAAAGAATGAGAAATACAGAAGGATAAGCCAGCTCTGGACAGGCTGCTCTTTTTTTTTCTCTACATGCCTCATGTTAGTATTGTGACCTCGTGGGCTTGAAAACCAAATTGTTGTGTGGGGGTGAGCTGAGCACGACGAGTTTTGTGCAAGAAGCTGCAGAAGAAAAGGGTTGGATGCCCAGGGTGCCAGTCTGTGACTTCTGAAGCACAAAATCTCTTCTTCAGCACAGGATTCCTGTGTGCTATTTGTTATGTTAGTTTAGTCTCTGCCTACCTTCTCTACCTATTAATAAGTAGGAATATTTCACACAGGTGTTTTGAAGATAAATGACATAAAAAAATATTGGTAGTGCAAAAATACTTTTCTAGTGGAAGCTGCAGATGTACTTTAGATATCTAGAAGAGTCTACAGTATTGGACAGGTGTCAAATAAACTGAAAGAAATAATAGAATAGATTATTCCACATGAGCCAAAGTTTCATGGAAATGGTGTTTAGATAACAAAAAAAAAAATCATATCAGCTTGTCATTTATTGTGTGTGTGTGGGCTTGTAAATAACCATCCCAGCAAACCAAACCAAACCTCCTCTAGTATATTCCCAGGAGAATAACATTACTGAGAAAAAAAAAATAACAGAAGCTTTAGTTCAGCTTAGCAAACAGAAGCTGCCAAGGAGTCAAACGTAGTCAAATATATTCTGCACATGTGATGGACACTAACAGGGATGACAGTGAGGTCCTACAGTTTAAGGCAGGCAAATACACATGCAATTAAATGCATATATTATTGCAGGACTTCACTGAAATAGCTGATGGCTTTGAGAGTCCTCAGGGTTCACAGCTGTCTGGCTCCATCCATTTTTACACATAATTCAGGTTATCAGTAATTCAAACGTTATGCTGAGCTCGTAGAGATGGTATATGAAGGTAGTAAGTCTTCTCTCAGAAACTCTACTGCTAGAAATGAGGAGATGCATTTACTTCCATAGTAGAGCCTTATTTCATATTAAAATAAAATTTAAGAAAATACATAATTTAGCATAAAGTGATTTGTGCATTTAATTGAATGCTTAACAATCCTCAAGCTCTATGGGAAAGGCTGTTACACAATGAAATGGTGAAGATGGAGGCTGTAGTTGTGCAGGCATAGCTGGGATCAAAGCAAAGGTGAAGAAAACCCCTTTTATTGCAAGTCCTTGCAAGTTTTCTTAATTAAATTACAGACTTTACTCGTATTCTACAGAATTTCTGGGCAGGCAGAGGAATGAAGCACGTCTGACATTCCTTATGCATGTTACCTAAAGGCTCTTTCCTTCTCATTTGGAGTCTCAGGAGCTCAGCCCTAGAATGAGAACAGCAATGAGTCCTGCCCATGAGCCTCAGATGATACTGAAGCTCAGTCAGATAACTTCAACTCAGGCAAAAACTGAGAGCAGAAAAGGAAATACTGGTGTAGGTGAGTTCTTCAAGCATCACTGTTTGATGCAGATACTTCCTTCTTTTACACAGTTTCATTAACATAATTATCATTGCCATATAATGAGCTTTGCTACCTAAAAGCAATTCACTTAGAGATGACACAGAAAGGTTTTTTTTCTGGGTCCATCAATGTTTCATACTGTCATTAATGACCTGGGTGATAGAACAGGGAATATGCTTATTAAATTTGGAGGTGACACCAAGCTGAGAAGCACTGAAAGTACTCGGGAGGGTCGAATAAAACTCAAAATGATTCTGACAAATTGCAATTATGTCCTCAAAAAGCAAAAAAAAAGAAGAAAAGAACAGATGCTGTCCAACAGGGTCATGTGTAAGATGTTCACTCAGTCAGGAATAACCAACTGTAAAACCCAGAATGAGCAGTAACTATAGAAAACCTGCACAAAAAGCTCCAGGGGTTTTGTGCAGCACAGGCTGAACACGAGTCACCAGTGTCACCCAACTGCTGGATATGCAAGTGCTGTTCTCCAGCAGGGAATTCCAAGGGCAGCCAAGGAGAAGCTGCCCTCAGGATTAGCAAGGTCTCAGCTTGAACACCTTGGGATTTGTTTTGGCCCTGTGCCCAAAGAAAATGTGGGATCTCTAGAATGAATCCAAAAAAGGTCAAAAGCAGTTGCCAAAGATCGGCATAAGATTCACCAACAGTAGGAGTTTGGGTGCGCTGGGCTTGTTGAACTCTCAGGATTTGAGAAGTGAAGCATTGGAATAGATCACAGAATCACAGAATATCCTTAGTTGATAAGAATCGTCAAATCCAACTCCTGGCCTTGCATGGGACATCCCAACAACCCCACCCTGTCCCTGGGAGCGTTGTCCAAACACTCCCTGAATTCTGGCAGATGTGGTGCTGTGCCCACTGCCCTGGGCAGCCTGGGCAGTGCCAACCACCCTCTGGGGGAAGAACCTGTTCCTGGAGAAGAATTCAGTTCTGAGCTCACAGGAGGAGCTGATGTGTCAGGACTGACCAAAGCCATATTGGGAACCTCCAAGTAAAACATTATTTATAAGGAGGCAGCAAAACACTGTCAGGGCTGAGACTCAAAGCTGTGAAGGTACTTCAGACATCCTCATCTTATGATTTTGGTGAGAATCCATTTCAGCTCCAGAGGATCTTTAGATCAGAACACACATTCTTAAATTCTATCTATTTGCCATATTCCTAAAAAAAATAACAAACACTGAAGTCAAACTTATTTTAGATTTAAAGTAAAAAGATTTAAAGTAAAATAAAATTACCCCCTAAATTAAGCTCCCCTGTTCTACAGGATCACTGGTGCTTGAAGTGGAAACTAAACAGAGAAAGTTAATGCAAAAGGTGATGTCTTATATCTTGACTAAAACTCTGTATTCTTTTTGTTTAGGGATCAAATGCAATGTTGGAGAAATGGATCTTAGGGACATGGTTTAGTGCCGGCCTTGGCTCATGATCTTAAAGATCTTCTCCAACCCAAATGATTCTGTGATTCTACACATACTGTGCCTATAAATATTTTTCTATTTCTTGATATTTTGATTAAGCTGACTGAATTACACATTTGATATGAGGGTGTTTTTTTCTTCCTACTATATGAAATGTTGTTTCAGCCCTATAATCTGTCAAGAAGAACTTAACTATACACAGAATTTACTCAGTTCGCTTTGCCATGATGTTATCTAAACTGGTATGCTCTAAAATTCCAACACAAAATGAACATATTGCAAGAAAGTAAATATATTTTTACAGTCTGCTGTAGTTGCTAAACTGGTCTATTCTGTTTTGCAGAGAAACATCTGGAAAATCTACTTCAGAATGAAAAGTAAGGAGTGTGATGTATGGTATATAGCAAAAGTTGAAGATGTTTTTTCCAATTCCTGCAGTTGTTAAGCCAGAAATAAACCTTGGAAATGGTTATAGGGAAAATTTCCCTATATATATAAAAATAATTATTTATATTTAATATTGTGCTACAGACATAGCAGTTAAAGTGCAATATCCATCGTAACACCCACCATTTGCTTCAAAATTTGATGGCACCTCTCAGGTAATGTTGGATTTAAAATCTCTGAAGGGAAAATACAGTCAGCAAGAAAAAATGAGAATGTGAATCTGTTTGTAATCCTTGACAAGCACAAAGAAAAGCCAAACACCTGTCTGCCTATAACCCATTACCACCTCTTTTTAATATCAAATAGCTTTGCATTGCAACAGATATTTCAGCCTGCAAAAAACACTGCAAGGGGACAAACACTTCTAAACTACTACATTTTATAAATTTCACACACAATCACATTTTTAAAAAAAGACAGAAATAGGAAAACTAGCAATTTGGGTTTGGGCTCATAAAATCAAAGCCTTTTCTGTATCAGTATTTTATCATCAACATGAGCACATTTTACAAACTGCCCGTTCTTGTGTGGGAGAGAGTAAGTTTTCTGGAGTTTTGGATTTAGGATGAGAACACTGTTGATAACACACTGATGTTTTAGTTGTTGCTGAGTAGATCTTACTCTAAATCAAGCACTTTTCAGTGTCCCACTCTCTGCCAGTGAGCAGGTACACAAAAAGCTGTGAGGGAACAAGGGCTGGACAGCTGAGCTGAACTGGCCAAAGGGATATTCCACACCAAAGAACATCATGCCCAGTATAGAAACTGGGGGCAGTTGATGGGAGGGGCTGCTCACTGCTCAGGGTCAGGCTGGGAATGTCAGTGTGTGGTGAGCAACTGCACTGGGCATTGCTTGTTTTGTGTTGTTTATTATTATTATTATTATTGTTATTGTTATTATTGTTATTATTATCTTCCCTTGCTTTCCAGTCTTTATCTCAACAACAAAGTTTATTTTCCCCCCGTTCTCTTTCCCACCCCAGCAGGAGAGCCCACGAGTGCTGTGGAGTGCTCAGTTCCTGGCTGGGGTTAAACCACAACAGCCCTCTTGTGACTGTTTTTCCTTCCAGCTCATGTTCCTGTGGCTCCAAGGTCAAGGTGGGTTTTCCATCCCACTTCCTCAAGTCCTCTCCTTGGTCACACAGGTAAAGCCACAGGGCAGCCTGTGTTGTGTACATTTATCCTCTCTCTTGAACACAATCCATACT
Source organism: Platyrinchus mystaceus (assembly GCA_035041135.1). Lineage (NCBI taxonomy): Eukaryota > Metazoa > Chordata > Aves > Passeriformes > Tyrannidae > Platyrinchus > Platyrinchus mystaceus. Next base: position 70,149,696 of record JAWWLV010000144.1, read on the forward strand.
GGCAGGGAGGAAGCTGAAACCAGGACAGGGTGGTAAAACACTGGGACAGGTTTCCCAGAGAACCCATGGCTGCCCCATCCCTGGAAACATTCAAGGTCAGCAACCTGGTCTAGTGGAAGCTGTACCTGCCCATGGCAAGGGGTTCAGACTAAATGACTTTTAAAGGTCTCTTCCAACCCAAACCATTCCATGGTTCTATGATATGCAGTGATAAACAATGACTGGATTACTCATGATCAAGGAATGGTATTTCCACACTACCCCTCTCATAAATACTCTGCTCACATCAGGGAGCTGCAGGATTTAAGTGGCTTTTATCAGCAGGAACACCACAGAAATTGGCTTGATGCTCTGCTGTGCCCATATTTTAACAGGAAATAACTTGCAGCCGCTTTCCCCAATGAAACCTTCAGGACAGGTTTCTAACCCACATCTTCACTGATGCACGTGGCAGTTCAATGGGTTTTTAGCAGATAGGAAGACAGTTGGACAGTTTGGGTGTGAGGGAAGATCCACAAATGTGTGCTCTGCACTCCCTGATAGCAGCACGACGTCTCTTCAACCCTGGAATAGAATTTTTGATGAAGTGCCTGGTGGCAAATTTGAAGTACTTGCCTGGGGGCCCCAGTGAGACACAATTCATTCCAGGAGCTACAACAAATCCAGGCTCTGCATCCATTCCTCTAAAGTCATTATTGACCCAAGGGAAAATGCTTGCCTTGAGCAAGTTTTAATAAACACTCTGGTGGAGCAGTTTCTGTAGCACTAAAAGCAATAATGAGGAACAAGCCACTTATCTACAACAGACCCAGGACCTGGATATATAACCCAAAAGTCAGTTTTCTGAGGTTCTTGGGATTCCTTCCAGAGATGAAACTAAGGCATCCAAAAGAGATTTAATTACCTTGCTCACTAATTTGTTACATAAAAATCAGTCAGGCTTAAATGGACCAATATTCTGCTTGTCCTATATGAGTGTAATTTATTTTAATACTGTTTCTGTGAAGTAAAAACATCCATGGACTAATCAAGTCTGGGTTGAAAATCAAGTTTTTTACTAAACCAATAAAAGTGTGAACATCTAAATGTGACCTTAAACATTGCTGTGCTTTAGAACTTTTTTTCAGTTTATTTTAATGAACAAATGTTTGTACTATGACCAGATGACCCAGTATGAAATGGGAAAAGTGATCCTACAGACTCTGACAGATTGAAAGTTTCTTATGGAATTACTGAAAATTCTCTAGGGATGAAGTAGGTAAACAAGAAAATTTGATAAGTAGCACATGTTCTTTTGAAGTTGAATTTGTATTTATTTAGAAAAAACAAATAACTGCCCCTCACTCTGCCCCTCTTTAACCATCAACCTCAAAATAAAATCTTGGTAGACACAGTGGAAGTGATTTGAAAATTAAACTACAGTTTTGATACAGAGAGATAGAGAAAGGAGCCTTTGTGTGACTGTTATGATCCTCAGTCTCCAGCCCAGGCAGAGCAAGCACAACCTTTTGTGCCTGTGGTTCATGTCTGGCATTCACTCACAGAGAGATGCTTTGTTTTATGGCTTCAAATTGTACAGGCAAGGACTGAAGTTGAGAAAGTCAGAGAAGGAAAGTGCAGAAATAGACTCCTCTGAGCTGATGCTTTGGTAATACAATTGATGGGATGGAATAAAAGCACAAAGGAGAGGCTGAACACAGCAGTGCTTTGAGCAGGAGGGGGGTTGGAGAATGTTCTCATGGTTAATGCCACGCAGTAAACTCCTGGTCCTACTCCTGCCCTCACCCAAGACAAGCTGTGTCCAGGTACATCACTACCAATAATTTACAAGTTTGCTTAATTATTTACTGTCCACAGCACAAATAAATACTTTAGCATTAACCACTGGTAGGTATGGACTATACATTTTACAGCCAAACCTTCAAACTTAGAGCCACTGTGTCGTATTTGCAGCCAACCCACCCCTTTATCTCACATAAAAAGAAGTTTGGGGTACTGGTACTTTTTATGAAAACTCCTAAAACACTTTTTAAAGTTATGGAGGAATCAGTGTGTGCTTTATGATCCAGGCCTTTTGTTTTTTTCTTTCTCTCTCTTTGGTACTGTTTGAGCAGCAATCAGACACTATGTGGTGATTTCAATAAAAGTAATATTGACTCACGTTTCTGTGAAACTCGTAGCTATTTATACAGACGAGATGCAGGGGTGGAGGGGGGGGTGGGGGCACAGAAAACATCGCTGGTTTGAGTGGAGATGGAATGTCAAGAAGACTGGAGTTGCCATCTGCTGGAGTGTGCAACGAATGACAACTGCCAAGCAAACCCCCTGGAATTAAAGCATTAGTCACAGTAACAGCCCAGGTACATCACATACAGCTCCATAACTAAAACAAAAAACAACCAAAAAAACCACCAAAACCAAAGCTAAAAAAGAAATAATGTAAAGGAAATCTCCAAAGACAAAGAATTATTCTCCTCTCAGCTTCTGAGGAGTCAGAAGATGCACAAGGAGGCTCTGTCATACCAATCTGATTTGCCTGTGTCTTTTATCCACGTTCAGCAATAGATTCTATTTATCACTTCTCATCAGACACCGATAATTGCACTCTCCTGCTTCAAAAGCACAAGACAATGTCAATCTGGAAAGGAGAGAATGGTAAAGTCTTCAAATAGGAGCCTCTAACCACCACTGCATTTCTAAACCACCACTTTTTAAACACAAGATAATATTACAGAATATCCTCAGTTGACGAAACACAGAAAAACATAACAAAAATCTTCTTAGAGCTGCTCATCATCATTTCATATTCATTTTGCTGTTCAAATAATGTGTAAAAAATTCAGACGAGAAGAGAAAAAAAAATTCAAGTATTTACTCTTGTGCTTGTAGATGATCCAAAGCAGAATTTTTATTTCCTACAAACAGGTCTTGAAAAAGACCAATTATTCAGAAAAGAAAGTTAATAGAATAAGTGTTTACTGTTGGACAGACAGACAAACCAGACCTCCCAAGGGCAGTTCAGAGGGAAAAAGAGAGCAAAAATGTCCACAAAATGCTGTGAATTAAATGCCACCAAATTAGGAGGAGACATGCTGCTGATGACAACTACAGCCTGGAAATTCAGGGTATTTGCAGATATGAACAGATCCTGTCCCACCTCAGAAGACCAAAAGAATACACTGGGATTTTTTGAAAGCAGTTTAGCGTATTTCTCATATTTAGTGAAGATGTTTATTAGTCTCTTATTAAATGGAGAGTATGAAGTGACTGGACAGAAGTATCTGACATGTGAACTGTGTTATTATGATTAATGGAGTTCATACATAAAGGGTTATTGCTCTGGAAAACGTCAGATTGAATAATTACTGGAATTACTCCCAAAGGGCTTTAGAAAATGTTCTTCCCAGTGTCGAGTCACGTTCTTATCACATTTTTCTTTTGACTAGAGGGTGATATTTAATTGCAGTTTTAAGTAAAACAAGTACTGTAAGCAATTCATTAAACATTATGAAAAATGATGGATTTCTCTAACAGTCCTTGAAAGTAGCTTTTACTTTTTACCCTCCTCTCTCTGTAGGCTGTATAGCAAAATCAAATCAATAAATAAAATGGCTTAGTTCTGCTTCTAGAACAAAGAAGCACCTTGTCTCTGTTTTCCATGCATCAGGTTAGGCATAGAATATCCTGGAACTGATATATTGGAATGTTACTGGCAATATTATTAAGGTAAGTAGGAACAGATGATAGCATTATTTGGTCTCTTGGATTTCTTAAATCTAATCAGTATTTAATGGATACAATGGTGCCAGCAAATGCAGACAGTCAGAGAACACAGCTCAAAGGACTCTGAGCTGAATGTGCTTCAGGGAAGGATCCCAAGGTCAGCATTGCTTTGCAGTGCTGCAGATGAATCCAGCAGGCTCACGGTCCTGCAGAGTGAGGGCCAAGGAAAAGCACTGATGTGTCAAAGGAGAAATGCTTTTGTAACTGCTATTAATATGATTTTCCTCAGGCTGGAGGTAAAGAAGCCAATACCACCCAACTTCACCCCACTGGCAACAGGGAAGCTCTTTCCCAGTATGTTTTTAATGTCTTCTGTGGCTCCACTGCCTTCATGTCCCTCGTGGGGCACGAGAACAGCCACCAGTGATTTCTGCTGACCAAATGTCAGTGCATGGTCCACACTCAGCTGGCAAAACAGGCTGCAGGAAGGCACTGTGACCAAACCTCAGCTGGGCAGAAACATATCTGGGAGCATTGTAGGACAGCAATTCTTGTCCAACAGTTGATGTCTTGAACACCAGAACTGTGTTGATTATTCTCATATTCACTATGGTTGGAGCCAAGCTGGGAGAGCTGGGGATGTTCAGCCTGGAGAAGAGAAGGCTCCAGGAAGACCTTAGAGCCCCTTCCAGGGCCTAAAGGGGCTCCAAGAGAGCTGGAGAGGGACTTTGGACAAGGGCCTGGAGTGACAGGACAAGCAGGAATGGCTTCCCTCTTCCAGAGAACAGGATTAGATTAGGTATTAGGAAGAAATTTTTGGCTGTGAGGGTGGTGAGGCCCTGGCACAGGTTGCCCAGAGATGCTGTGGCTGCTCCATCCATGGAAGTGTCCAAGGCCAGGCTGGATGACACCCTGAGTAACCTGGGATAGTGGAAGGTGTCCCTGCCCAGGGCTGGGATTGGAACTGGATGGTATTTAAGGCCCCTTTCAACCCAAACCATTCCATGATTCTCTGATTAGTACATAGCAAAAGACAGTCCAGGATGGGCATAATGAAGGGACACAGGACCAGAAAATCCCTGGAATTAAGAGCTGGAAACAGAATAACTAAACCAAACAAAAAAAACCCAAACAAACAAACAAATTAGAAGAAGCAAAGTGAGGATCTGGAGCCCAGTATTGCTTCCAGGATTGACTTCTTGCATATTTGGCAATCATTATTTTAAATTGCTTATCATCTTTTGTCCCCTGCCTGCCCAGGGCCCCCACTGAGCAGTGTACACATGGCAACACCAGTAAAGATTCTGGGGACTGAAGGAGGATGTTGGGGCAGACTTGGGAGCAGCTTCTCTGTCCAACATCCACAGGACTGGGAGGGACGGGAATTCAGTGGGTTTACAGCTCAGTGAGGGACACAGATCCTCAGCCAGCATTCAAAGGCCACACCAAGGAGTTGGGGGAGCTCGGGAGTTTCACTCCAATGGATTCCCAAATCCTTAGGATTGCTGCCAGGAACATTACTGATGCAATCATGAAACATGGTTATTCATCCACAGCCACGTGTGCATCACACAACATCCACTTAAACACGTAAACACCTTTTCATAGACAAAAATCTCTGAATAATGGAGAAAGAACTACAATATATCTTCAGCCACAGGCATTTCACAGACACTGACCTTCGGTTTTGATTTAGAGGCTCTAACTAAAAAAGCTTGGCTCTACACCAAATCTGAAGAAGAAAATCAAACACACTCTTGTCAAATTATAATTAATTTGCACTACAAAAAAAAGAGCAGAAGCCAAGCATTCTTTAAAAATGGTCTCTAGAATTCAAAACACTCAGTAAAATGTCCTGTATCTCGAAAAAGAGGATGATATTTTCCTGCCTTTTCAAGTTGATTGTGCATCTTTCCACCCATTTAAAATATAAATTGAGTCTTAAGAAGCAATAAGCTCTTCATTTTACAGGGATATTAAAGATTCAAAATTACAGCAGTAGGAGAGGAAATAGGATTCTATAACACAGCTGAAGTAAACCCTAAAGCTTTGTTACTATTTGCCCCTCAAATCTGCTGTTTCACCTTTAAAAACATATATAATGTGAGGGTAATTATGGCTCACACTACTGTATGAATGATGAGAAGGTAGTTGGCATATTCATTCCAAAACTTTGCAGGTAAATCCAGGATCTTTGGGTATGTTATAAAAATTTGCAATACCTTTCTTTACATTTATTAGGAGTAACAGAGCAACACAAACTTTTGATTGCTTCGTGTGTTTCTTCCTTACAAGACATAAAAAGTCTTTAAAAAAATACATTGGAACAAAAGCAAAGAAGAGCCAGGAATGATTAACTTCAAAGGCTGCCATTGGATCTCACAACATTAAATTAGCTGTTGAGCAAAGCTGGCTTTCTAAGATTACACATAACCACACACAAACCTCCTCCACCACATGAAACTGTTCAGCAATGCCCCAGTATTTTTAAGTTGGTTTAAAAAAAGAAGGTTGGGTTATTGTCTTTCTTTTTAGGTTTTTTTTTTTTTTTTTTTAGAATGCATGACTATCTTTTGTCATGCCTTTAAGTATGTCCTTCTGAGACTCCTGACCCGTGATTATTTCTCTTAGACATTACATCAGTTGCAAATAAAACGTAATGAAACCATAAATATTTCAGGTAGTCAACAAACTGCCGTCTCCAAGCTTGCAAAAATCACAATGACTTCTATCTGAAATATGAGCCTTCAACCTGGTTTCTGCTTTATTAATTCTGTGTATGAGCTAATGATCCAGAGTCCCTCTCATCTCCCTATAAGATGCAATACACATGGAACCAGGATTTCAGCACATTTCATCCCGAGTTTTCCCTTCAGATTACAGATATCATCAGAGCAGAAGGATGGAAACATAAAAATCCTGCCTTCTCTATCTGCCAAAATTCACCAAGAAACAACATAACTGAGACTAACACAGTCTGCCAAAGATGAGATTGCCTGTTCTCTGTAGGTGCTCTGCTACAATCTGACATCCATTTCCATGATTACACGACAGCTGATACTGGTCAGGCCCTCAGTGAACCCAGGAGTCAGATCAAAGAACATTCCAAATTACATTATTTACAGGTAACATTTTCCAAAAGCAGAATTTCTCTGTAAAACAACCCCTTTGCAGATAGCAATGGGACAAGGGGGAATGACTTCAAACTAAAAGAGAGGAGGGTTAGATCAGGTATTAGGAAGAAATTCTTCCCTGTGAGGGTAGTGAAGCCCTGGCACAGGTTTTCCCAGAGAAGCTGTGGCTGCCCCATCCCTGGAAGTGTCCAAGGCCAGGTTGGACGGTGTTTGGAGCAACCTGGGCTAGTGGAAGGTGTCCCTGCCCATGGCAGGGGTTGGAATGAGATGGTCTTTAAGGTCCCTTTCAACTCAAATCCTTCTGTGACTTTATGATTCTGTTTTTCTCTGGAGTCAATTTAAATGGCATCCTGTGTGATGGACGAGGACTCAATAAAAGCCTTTATTCTATTTCAAAATACCAGCACTGACTTTATCACCAACTCATATTTCTTGCAATGATGTATCCACAAAGGCCAGCAAAAAGGTTTTTTGTCTTTTCTGATTGTGCTTTAAAATACATTTGCAAAGGAGCAAAAAAAAGATTAAAATTCTGGATTAAGAACAACTGATTGTCTAATGCTGAGGAGAACAGATTTTCTGCTCTGAGAAAATCTTGCAAGAGCAGTTCATCCATTTGTAAAAAGACTTTGCAGAAGAGTGCCAGGAACAGCTTTTAACTTGTTCATCATAGCTTTCAATAATTGATTTCATAACTTCCTCTCAATTTTCTCTACTTCCTGAACCTTGGGAATCTAAAAAATGTTTACTGCCCCTAAAGTTTTGTCATTGCTTAAGAAGAGTGAACAGTTTTGCTGCAGAAGGGCTGTCCCAACATAAGACAAGCCTGAGAAACACAAGTTATTCTGAAGAAGGACACAAAAATCTGGCAAATCAAAATTCTGGACATGTGATGAGTTTAGGAACAGAACCAGCTTAGTTACAGGGGAGATCTTGCACAGCCCTAATCAACCCTGCTGTTCTGTCACTTTGTGGTGCATTCACGGTTGGACCATCACCCAAACTCTGTCAGATTCAACATTTTGGAGTAAACACATCAAGATAAAACAAGCAGCCAACCTGAGGTGCAATGGTGTCAATAACCACCTTGGAGTAGGTACATTTATGTAAGAACAGAACCCTTTCACTGGAAACAAGTCTTGAAGCACAAATAAAAGACCATTTAGCACTGGAGTTTATGTAAGAAAATAATCCTTACAGATGAACCAGCAACAGTAGTAGAGGGCAAGGTAGATGTTTTCAAGTGTGTGGATGAGCTGTGGCCCTCTTTGCTCTTAAGATAATTGGAAATTAATGACAGTTCATTCACTGGCACCTCCAGAAATGCTTGGGAAGGGCTTGAGACAAAACCATTCTGGAGTGTCTTGCTTAGCACTTCTGAAGGTGGAATTAATTGATTTTCAATCAAATATGACTAACTAAAACCTATACAATTGCTAATCATTGCACTCCATGTGTGCTTCCTCCAAGACTTCCCAAGGCATTTTTAGAGATATAAATTAGCAAGAGTTAATCAAAACTCAAGGTTTAAATTTTCACTTTCCCTGTAAAGCAGAAGTTCCCCCAACCTGGTCATTTGATGGTAACACACCAGCCTTTGCTTAGCCATGATCTTCACTAATGTGTTGATTAATCACAAAAGGATATATGGAGTCACCAGGAGTATTTTGGCCAAAATCTTGCAAAATATATCACATTTTTATATCTACTAAAAGAGACATGTTGTACAGGAGCTGGATTTCTTATCAGCTGAAATCCTAAATTCTATGCAGAAGGGGCAGTCAATAAATATCCAGGTTGACCAAGACAGAAACACCAGAGAAATAACAGATTGCTTTACTTCGAGTCATGTCTTTTTCTTCCCTTTTCTGTTTTTAAATGTTTCCTTTATACAAAATGCCATGGTTCAGCACCCTTGAAAATTAAAGACTACCAAAGATCAAGGTTTGAGTCCTTCCATTCATGAAAGGAAATTAAAATCACCACTAAAAGTCCCACTTTTTATTACTCTGATATAAACCACTCAGAACATACCAGAAGGAAGAACTATGCTCAGTATTTAACATGCTGTTCTGACATATTGTATTTTGTTGGTGACTTTATTAAAAGATATACATGTGCAGAGTTAGACATCAGTGGCCAGATTCTGATCTTCTTCACTCTGTCCTCGATTGCAGGTAAGTCAAGGTAAATATCTGGGCACAACCAGTAATGGAATATACAAGGAATTAGTAAGAATGAAATTATTCTGAGACCAGTTAAATCCCACGGGACATTTAATGGTTGGATGATCTTAGAGGTATTTTCCAGTGTTACTGATTCTATGACTCAATGTTTAATCTGAGCTCAATATTAAAAATGTGTAGACCAAATACATTGGAAGATGTTTTCCTTTTTCAGCCTGAACAACCCTGACAATCCCTGCAGGGTGTTGCCAGTGGATTACACTTGTCATGACTACAAGAAGGAGCTTCCCACTTCAACTTTCTAAAACTTTGTTCAGGTTGTTCTTCTACAACCTACTTTACATTGATTTAATGAAGCTCTCCTAAACACCTATAAACTGAGTTTGCCATTCTTAAAATATTTTATAATAGCACATTTAATAAAGCTAATTTAAACCCATTAATTTTATAGAGACTTGCCAGAGGCTTTGAAACTCCACAAAATGTGTAAACTTAACAGTTTGGCTGCGATAACAGCTCAGACAGTGGAAATTAAGCCCTTTGCATTACAATCATGTTCAAAGCGGATTCCTACTTTTATTGCAAAAAAAAAAACCCACGTTGCAAAAATATAACAGGAAACCAATTTACCAAAGATATTCCAGGCCAAGGGACACATTGACCCAAGATTGGCTTTTCAGATCCAAGTGCTCCAGTTCCTCAATGTGGTCACTCTTGTGCCTCAACAGCACAGCCCCAAACACACACTGAGCTCTCTCATTTTAAGCACTACCTGGAATCTTTCCTACAACCAAATTATGTATAAGTTAAATTCAGGGTTTCTCATTCAACAGACCTCTGTCAGAGCTTTGAGACACTGTGCTTAGGGCCATTAATTCTGGGTTCCTAATTCTGGTTGTCAGTCTTCCAGTTGATGCTATATAGGTTTGCTACTGTCTGCTCTAATTTCTACCTTTGAAAAACAAATGCTAATGGATTATATGCCAGTGAGGGAACAGGAACACTGGGAAGGATCCAGGCTGTATCCCAGGTGATGGTAAGAAGCAGCAGTGCAAAAAAAATATTCAGCTCTTCAGTGAAGCATCAAGGAGTTTCATCTCTACTAGAGGAATTCTTCACTTTATACATAGCATTTAAATGGTAACTAAGTGATCATTTTCATCATCTAATTTGCAGAAAATGGCAGCTTTCCTTGAAGACATAACTGAAATTTTTCGGGCTGCTGTTGCAGATCTCTCCCCAAATCTTTATATGGGAGAAGGCATTAAGACTTCCCCCACGAAGATTTGTAGGGTTGCAGGTTTTTAAGGGACACAACCTCATTGCTTGGAAGCTTTTTTCAGTATCTGTAAAGTTCAAGTCACCTTTTAATTTTTTTTTTCCCTGCTAATTACCTCAAAATATTCATCAAGGCAATCCAGAATATATTCCTGAACAAGGTTGTTTTTTCAGTCTCTTTCTGTCAGTTCTGTCATTGCTTTCCTTCCTGATTTTGTGTACTCAGAAACAGAACTAAGGTGTACTGCAACCAGTGGACACTTCCACAAACAGCCTGCTTTGAATAAAACAGCACGATTTTGGGAGAGGAAAACCACCTTCAGCTTTCCTGCCCAAATGCTAAAACACAGATGAGGTTCATATACTATCAAAGCATCGTATTTTTTTTGCTTTGAGACCACTGAAATGCTGCGAACAGCAGAAAAAAATGTAAATAAACTGAACAGGGAGCATAAAAGCACATTGATTCCCAGGTTCTGAAACCCCAGTTAAAGTGGGTTATATTTGTAATTTATTTAAGACTGGTTTTGGCAAATACATTAGTAATGCATCTCCTTCACACATTTTTATGCACGAGAGCTTTAAGTTTGCCAGGACCTCTGTGAAGCAACTTTTACTGCATCAAATTGCTGCATTCCTTGATCTCTCCGAGCACACACTCCCAGCCACACTCAAACACAACCATCAGCTCTCTCACAGATACTTCCAACAAAAGATCTTTTTAAAAAAATTAATGCGGCTGTGAAAAAGGAAGCAAATACAACGCTTCTGTCCTGTCCCTCCAGCGTTTTGCACCCGATGTCGACTTAAAATCGGCACGTTCTTCTGCAACACTTGTATTTCCATGTGAAACTTCTTCGCTGAGAATTGGTGCGGAATCGGGAGCTGTCAGCTCTGATCGCATCCACCGGCACACAGGCTCGAGCTTCTATTTCATAATAGGAAAAGATGGCCAGCGTTTCCCTGACAGAAGTGCCACACATTTTTCAGTCAGTAAAAATTACAGAGCTCACTGTGGACGCATTTCCCACACAGGTTGAGGACTGCAAATTATCAGGCAAAGATTTTTTTTTTTTTCTTTCTTTCTTTTTGTTACTTTGGTACACGGCACAAAACCAACACGATCTGCAAAACTTATTAACTACTGGGGTTTGAAACCCCTTCTTTGCATGCTGCCGACACGGTCACAGCAACCTGTACATTGATCTTATTCCAAAAGCACAGTGATCTTTATGCTGCAAGAATCCTAGTTCTGTGTGCCGTGGCACACACTGCGAAGGAAAAGAAAAAGCCTTTAGGAAAGGCATGTGCTGAACACACAGAATATGCAGGATGGAAAAAGACCAAATGTAATTAAAGCTTATATGAAACGAGACATTCCTATTTGCAGAGCTCTGGCTGCATTTCTATGAGAAAGAATGCACAGAATTTCAAATCATGCTCTATTTAGACAATGTCAGAAGAAAAACACATTCCCCCCCCACAACCTCCACACCCCTCAATCCCCCACCCCAAGACTCCAAAAGGCAAATCTCATCATCAGAACTAAGAGAGAAAAAGCAATCCAAAGAGACCGGTTTACATATTCCTTCCCAAACCGAGAAATCGAGTCTCTCCCTCTCCCGGCTAATAGCTTATAAATTCACACTTTAAACAAAAGCACCACCAGAAAAAAAGAAAGAAGAAGAAGAATCCTAATTCTCAAGCTTCCTACTTAGCACTGCCTCGCTTTTGATGATTTGTGCGGCTGTGTGTGCGTGCCTGTTTGAGAAATGGCGAGATGGGCTTAAAGTATTTTCCATTTCATCAAAGAGCATATATTACTTTCCTGGTTCGCTCCCGATGTTGGTTTTATGCCCACCCCTTTTCAATCTGCCCATGTCTGAGATGCACAGTGCAGGCGTACAATCATGAGCAGCTTACGACACTCAGTGAACACTGGGTGCCTCTGCATGCTCTAGCAACATACTGCTCAGCTGAAGGGAAGGGATTCTTGCTGTCTCTCTCTGCTCTAAGCATCACCTAACAAGCAAAGCGAACAAAGAATGGGAAATAAAGCGACCCTTAGCCGGTCGGTGAATGAATGGTAACCTCTCTCTGGAGTAAAGGTTGTGCCGGTCAATGGTCGTTGCAAATGACGGACATTAAGCAGATTGACAAATCCTGTGGAGTCGTTAGTAAAGAGTTTGGAGTTTTTTTCACGCCACAGTGTTAACTGCAGAGGAAAGGACAGAGGGAGAAGGAGAAGATCAAGCTCATGTACATAGTTCTGAAACTTGCAGGTCCTAGGAGGCAGCTCAAAAGCTAGCTGGACAAGCCTTTCGCTCGTTGAGCAGAAGCGAAGTGAGACATTGTGAGCTTGCCAGCCTTGCACAACATTGAAAGGGACTGAATTTGTAGCACAGAGGGGTCTTTTTTAGCTCTGCATATAATTAGTCCAAACACAAAGGAAGCAACTGAATGGAGGTTGTCACTCTCTGGAAAAGGGTGGGTAAGACACTTTTTAATTAAATTCTTTCATGAAGAAAGATTTTTTTTTCCTTTGCTGCAGCATTTAACATGAACAAAATCACTATCATTTTACCTTTGAATGTCTGTGAACTTTAATGCTGCACAGCTCCTGCATGCTGTAAAGTGAAATATTTGCCTCTGTGTTTGTTCTGTTTGCTGTTTTGCTTTGGTTTTCGGGCTTTGTTTCGTCGGTTTGCTTTTTTTTTTTTTTTTTTTTTTAATCCCTTAAATAAAATATGATGTAGAATTTGAAAAGATTCAATGGACATTCTCAAGCATATTTGGAAATATTCTTGCTAATGGATTTCCTTCTCATTGGTCTCTGTTTAAACTGGCTGCTGAGGAAGCCCCCAGGGTTGATATTGTGTACGCTGGGTATCTTTTCTAAAATGCTTCCAGCTGTGAATAGTGGGTGTCCACAGCTCTGTCGGTGTGAGGGCAGGCTTTTGTACTGTGAATCACTGAATCTTACAGAGATGCCTCGCAACCTGTCGGGCATGATGGGCTTGTCTCTGCGGTACAACAGCCTTTCAGAGCTGCATGATGGACAGTTCACAGGGTTAATGCAGCTCACGTGGCTCTATCTGGATCACAATCACATTTGCTCAGTGGAGGGGAATGCCTTTCAAAAATTGCGGCGAGTTAAAGAGCTCACCCTGAGTTCCAACAAAATAACCCAACTGCCCAACACCACTTTCCGCCCCATGCCCAACTTGCGCAGTGTGGATTTATCTTACAACAACCTACAGTCTTTGGAGCCTGACCTGTTCCACGGGCTGAGGAAACTGACAACTTTGCACATGCGGTCGAACGCCATCAAGTTCGTGCCGGTGAGAATTTTTCAGGACTGTCGCAGCCTGAAGTTTCTGGACATAGGATACAATCAGTTAAAGAGCCTGGCTCGAAACTCTTTTGCGGGCTTGTTCAAACTCACTGAGCTGCACCTCGAGCACAATGACTTGGTGAAAGTGAATTTAGCCCATTTTCCCAGGCTCATCTCCCTGCACTCTCTCTGCTTGAGAAGGAATAAAGTTACCATCGTAGTAAACACCTTGGACTGGATATGGCAACTGGAAAAGATGGATCTCTCCGGCAACGAAATCGAATACATCGAACCTCACGTTTTCGAAAGTGTACCTCATCTCAAATCCCTGCAGCTGGACTCCAACCGGCTGACCTACATCGACTCCCGGGTCCTGGACTCCTGGAAGTCCCTCACTAGCATCAGCCTCTCCGCCAACGCCTGGGATTGCAGCCGGAACGTCTGCGCCCTGGCCTCCTGGCTGAGCAACTTCCAGGGTCGCTACGACAGCAACCTGCTCTGTGCCACCCCCGAGTACGCGCAGGGCGAGGATGTTCTGGACGCCGTGTACGCCTTCCACCTGTGCGAAGACGCAGACCCCACGAGCGTCAACACCTTCTCCCCGGTGACCAACAGCAGCGACCACACGCCCGGCTATGGCTCTGCCACCGCCGCCTACGACGTGCCGGACGGCGGCGAGGACCGGACCACGTACGCCGTCACCATCACCCTGCCCGGCGAGAACTCCGAGAACGCCGTGCAGATTCACAAGGTGGTGACGGGCACCATGGCACTGATTTTTTCCTTCCTCATCGTGGTTTTGGTGTTGTACGTCTCCTGGAAGTGCTTTCCAGCCGGCTTGAGGCAACTAAGACAGTGCTTTGTCACACAGCGCAGGAAGCAGAAGCAGAAACAGACCATGCACCAAATGGCTGCCATGTCAGCCCAGGAGTATTATGTTGATTACAAACCCAACCACATTGAGGGAGCCCTGGTGATCATTAATGAGTATGGATCTTGTTCCTGTCACCAGCAGCCAGCGAGGGAATGCGAGGTGTGATTTTCCTTGTGGGATTTAACCAGTGTGCAACCAAATAACAGCGTGCAGGCAGACAGTGGCACGGGGTGGGGGGGGGGTTCTGGGCTTTGCTGGTGGTTTCTGAGGTGCACCTCTGCCCAAATTGTTAAGAGGGGCTGTCCCAGAGACTTGATATTTTAGCTTTATCGTGTCTTAAAAACCTTCAGGACAGCCAATCTTAAGGTTTCATATGCTAATACTCCCTTCGAAGATCTGTCAATATTCAGGAATCTGAGAGTGTAAAAAGGTACCAATTATTGATCTTTTGTAAACTAAGAAAACTGTTTAAAATAAAAAAAAATAGCATTTACAGTTTTTACAGACTGGTGTATATTACATGAATGGTTCCCTGTATACAAAATGCAACAGTTTAACCTCTTTTTCTCTTCATGCTGAGTGTTGAAATGAAAGTCGAGGAGCAAAAGAAGCCACGTAAATGAGAAAGCTTAAAATTACCCATTGTAATTAGCACACATTCACGTCCATCGTGTTGCTGAAGATATGGAGCATGACCCTGGGATTCTGTTTCTGTCAATGTGCTACCTGTAACTGGATGGCAGCACAGCAAGGAGCCAGCGCACCTCAGAAAGGCTGAAGTTTTGAGCCTGTCCCTGGGACAGGATTTCTGAGGGTTTTTAAGCACAGCTCACTTGTCGGTTGCTGCAAGATCCATAAAAACTGCATCAGAACCCCTAGAAGGATTTTGTATCAAAACTGATCATACTGCAAAGACTCCCTAAAAAAAAAAAAAAAAACAACCAACAATCAAGAAAACCCAAATGAGTCAAACACTGCCAAAATGTGCTCATCAGAAATATAAAAAAAAAAGACCAAAAAACCCCACTAAATTTAAGGGATTTTAATAGCTTTTCCCACTTTTATGCTTCTTTTTGAGCTATGCCAAGAGCAAAGAAGCCCTTGTTTTGTGCCCTGTGGTGCCATGGTGAACGGGGAAGAGCAACAGCTATTTGGGTCTTAGTGATGAAACCTGTGTGTCTGAAGAGCAAAGCCACTGTCAGGGGAAGATAGAGAGGTGTTACATCCTACTTTAGGTCCTGTAGTAAACTGCTGGCAAAGCCCAGCTCATGTCCCTCCCTCCCACCACCAGCCTCCACTTACAGAACAACCCTAAAAATCTCTGCAGAGGCTGAAAGCAGATGAACCCTCCTTACTAATGACTGATAAAATGGAATTGATGGATACAAAGCAGTGATTTCATAAAGTAGAATCATGCAGCTGTTTTATCTGACTGCCCTTAAATAAAGGCTTCCTTTCCCTGTATTTTGGATTTTTCATTCCAGTGTGTGAACAACCTGATCCTTTCCCCAACTCCCCTCACACTAATTGACGGTGAGGGAGTTTTGTAACACCAGGCAGAGCATCTCGAAATTTTCTTCCCACGGCACTACATGGGAATAAAATGTTACAGATAATGAACTGGGTGACATTTCTATGCTTTGTACATGTTTCTCTATCCTCAGGTTACCACCAACAGAGGAACAATTGCAAAATCTTACATGTATTTTAATGTAACACAGGAGGTTTTTTTTCCTTTTTTTTATAGCATCGAAGTGCCACCTACTCTTACAAGGCTATAGCAGCTTCTAAAGCAGAAAATAGGCACAGAATAAATCACTTGTTTTCCTGCACAGCAGGTTTTAGCCATTAATTTTGAGTGTAAAGAGTGACTTTTATATTTTTTTCTGACACTATTTTAAGGAGTCAGAATTTATTTTGATCATTTTGATACATCTCATCTCGTGCAATATTAAATATGGCAATAGTGTTTTAATCAAAATTTTTATTCAGTGAGACAATAATATCATCTGTGAAAGCAATGAGATTATGTACTGGGAGAGAGGACTGTTTCATAGAGAATTTAATGAAAATCAGCTGCTTTTTCACTAAAGCCACTGAAAATTCCCCCTCCCTCCCAGTTTCAAACAAGCTAGCACTGTTAAAAGCAGGCTTTTCTCTCTTTAAACAAATGCACATTTCTCTTCCTGTGCCTCAAACCCAGAAGGGCCTGATCCATCCTGACACTCCCAAGTGACCTGAGGGGTTGAGCATCCCTGTACAAACCTAACAGGGAGGACAGAGAGAAGGTAGAGACCCCCTTGTCTTTTGGGGTGCCTGGTCATGTTTTAGGCAAAAAAATACTTGCCTAAATACATGCTAACTGAGGGCCAAGCTGGATTTATTTTCCCCATTAAACCCTTCTTTGAAATCAGTAGGGAATTTTAACTGGGAAAAATTGGCTCTCCAACTTTGGACTAGGCTATGTGTTCCTCAAGTCCACAAGGCAGGGCTGATTACAACTGGTTGCCAGGAAGCTTCCAAAAAGTCAACTAAGATCCTTAAAAGATTGTCTGCACACAGCAAAAAAAAAAAAAAAAAAATTAACTGTCTTTATTTCTATAATGACCCCCTGTTGCTATAAGGAAATGTATTAGTGCAGTCATGGCTTTGCCCCTGTAACTCTGAGACAAGACTGAGAACAACAAACAATCATCCCGTGGTTGTATTTCAGTGTATTTTTAGCATATTTGTGGGTTGTATTTGAAACACACGAGTGATTTCACCCCTCTGGAGTTGTTCCTGCTGTTTATTGGTGTTACCAACCTCCAGCCATGTCTGCAAAGACGTGAGCAATCCTGCCTTTGGAATTTATTCACCTCTGTGCTTCATGCATCTTGCACTGACAGCTCAAGTAAACTGAGCAGAGTGTTTTCCTCTAAAGGTGCAGTGATTTCCTAAGTGGGAGCTGATTTTGGTGGTGCCTGTTGCCGTTTCTCCTGAAGAGAGGTGATGACCACCAGTGACTCGGCACCCGGAGCAGGATGATGGATGGATCTTTTATATGGAGCATGGCCCTTATTAGAGGATGTATTTCAAAATCTTCAGGCAGAAATCCTTTCTGAGGGAAACCTGTTCTAGAGACAACCCCCTAGTGATCCCCAGAGGACACCTGGAGATCCTGACACCCTCTGAATATCCACTGGTGAAAAGAGGGGTACCACTGTGGTCACCTGGCACTCCACAGGGTGCCCACGTCTAGTCTGAAAGTTTATAAGAAATATATGTGGGTAATAAAGAAATAAAAGAGCCCAGTATGTCATTTCAGTCCAGCTGCTGCAAATCCATTTATTCATCCTGCTCCAGGCTATTTCCATTGGTATATATGAGAGTTATTATATTTGTACTGCATTTATGGCAACTGCAGGGACAAATTTTCCCTAATTCTTTCTTCCAAATTTTGTGTTCAACAACTGTCCAGAGATAAGTCATTCCCTCTCTTTGATGCCCTTATTCTGGCATATTAATTGGCTCCAAATTCAAAAGGAATTAAAAAAAAAAAAGATGCTTTTGGGGTTAGTTGTGACAGTTTTGTCCAAGAGATGCTTGGGGAATATCAAAGGAAGGAAAATATTTTAAATATTCCCTTTCTAATGCTCTACTTAATAGGGCTAATCTCCCTTTTATAATTAGGCAATTAGCATTATTTTCTTCATATTTAACTGTCTTTTTAAACACGAGACAAGGTGAAAGGCAAACAAAAGAACTCCCTTTTTTGAGGCTGGTTAACAGTACCAGTGTTACAGATCTCTAACATACAATCTCTTGCTGCTCACATCAATACCCACAGTGCACCCAGTGCTGAAGGAACTGTTGCTGTGTATGCTCTGAATGTATATAAGGGATGATTTATTTTCCTTTCTGTCTTTTTCTTTCCTTCCTTTCTGTACTACTTTAAAAAAAAAATAATTATATGAAACCACAGAATCAATGCTAATGTACCACATTCTGTTTCTGGCCTGAAAATATAAAATACAAAGAAATTCTGTGTTAAAGCTGCCAATTCCCTCCTTTGCCATGGTGTCTGGGAACTGCAGGGGGTCAGACCAAGGGATGTCCCTCCCTCTGTGGTCACAGCAATAGCTGAAGATGCAGCCCCTGGTTCAGAGCTGCCTTTCAAACCTGTGCCAGGGAAAGAGCATTAACCATATCTAAGGATATTTTTGTATGCTTTAATATATTCTGTATATGTTTTTATGGCTAAGGCATCGAGGGGTACTTGAAATGAGTCTGTTTGATCATTTTCTTCGGTTCTGATAAAAAAAACCCAACAACTCATTTGCTATTCAGATGGACTAAATTTGTTCCTTGTGTGTGTCTCATTCTGCATGAACAGCAAAAGGACTCCCTGAATCCCTCTCCCTTCCCCCCTCAATGGTATTCAGAGTGGCAAATAAGGAGTATTTAATGAGGAAACTTATTTCTAATGCTATAACAGTAATAGCAGTAATAATAATGAAATTAAGAAGAGACAAAAGATAAAAGACTGGAGTAATGACAACTAAATCAGGGTGTTACTGGATTCTTTTGCCTTTTCATTTTTTAAAGATGGTTAATCTAAAGAACTAGCA
Source organism: Platyrinchus mystaceus (assembly GCA_035041135.1). Taxonomy (NCBI): domain Eukaryota; kingdom Metazoa; phylum Chordata; class Aves; order Passeriformes; family Tyrannidae; genus Platyrinchus; species Platyrinchus mystaceus. The sequence continues at coordinate 70,168,835 of JAWWLV010000144.1, forward strand.
CAGATGAAAAACCAAGACTGAGGGTGGGTGGAGAAAGCAGTTTTTAAAAACTGTGCAAGCAGGGATGAAACAGCTTCTGCAAAGGAGGATACAACACTAAATAGCTTCATTCAGCAGGAGAGAGAATAGGGAAGGGTGAAGGGACGGGATGAAAGGGAAGCTGAGAACGGGTGAGAAGGGAAGGGGACCACTGTGCACACATGGGAGAGGAGACTTTTCAGTGCCTTCCCCTCCCACCTTAGGACCGTGGCAAGGACAACAGCAGAGATGTGAGAAGGATCTCCAGCACCTCTCTCTCTCTCTTTCCAGAGTGCCAGTCACACACACCCATCGGAGGCACAGCCAGACGTGCTTCCCCAAACACACGTGCCACAGCCCGTCATTTCCTCCGCCACCTCCCCGTTCCCCGGGAGCACAATGTCCCCCTCATCCCCCGCTGGGTCTGCTCAACTCCAGCGCTGTGCCCCTGCCACGAATTCTTTTGGCAGGATTTCTTAGCTATCTTAGCCACAGCTCACCACAGGCTTTCTAGAAAATCAGACTTTTCTACCCAAAATATCCCTTTCTTTTTTGTTTTGTTGTGTTTTTTAAGAAACCCTCATTTAGAGAGATGGGTGATCATGAGCTATCACAGATTCTCCTGCTGATTATATCTACACTCATATTGAGCTTTCATGTTCCCAGCTATTATAACAAACAGATCTGAGATATTTTTGCTGTGTTCAATTTCCCATTATGCACCGAGGTTATGCTTTTCCTTGACCTGCTCAACCCAGTCTAATATTAACAAATTGAGCATTTACACGGGTTCCTTTCTAAGCATGTAGTTGATTAGGAATTTAGGAAATGCTGGTGATTTAAAGATTAACCTTTCATATAATTACTGACATAAACCAGTGCTATTAAGGTATTAGAAATAACTATTCAGAGCATATTCTCCATTTAAAAAAAAAAACAAACAAAAAACAAATCACATTTTGAGCCATGCGAAAGACTTTCCATAGCAGCCAATTTTTACTTTTTTTTTGTTTTGTTTTTAACAGCAGAAAAACCTGGTGAAAGGAAAGGAGTAAGCACAGCCTACCTCTGAAGTTATGTAGAGGAAAGCAAAGCTATAAAAATAATACAGAAACCAAGCAACAGTCTTCTGCTGGCAAGACACAGCTTGTAATTGGGTGGGTGGCTGTGAGGAGCCGAGATGAATGCTGCAGAGCACTGTAATTTTATTGCACCGTGTCTGCTCGAAAGTGAACATATTTGCAATGAAATCTGTATTTCCCTGAGAACAGGGCAGTTGTTTTTTGTTATGGAGATAACGTCACTTGTTGGCGTTCAATTCAGACACAATCCTTCAGTCTTTAAAGCAATTACTGCTCTTATTCGCCTTTGCTGGGGGGGATAGTTGGGGGAAACAATCAAATGGAAGAGGCTGCACTGAAAGGAGTTTGAGCCTAAAGTCCCAGATTTGCATTATAAGAGAAGAAATTCGGTTTTAAAATAAACACCAGCTTTTCACCTTTTCCTCCATTTCTCCTCTTCCTAAAAATCCAAATATGTACATCACTTCTACAAGTCAGAGGGTGGCTGAAGGATAACACTGTGAGCGTCTGTGCTTGGCAAACAGCACTTACTATTCTGCTGAGGCACTTTTATTTGAAATCATTTTGCTGCTCTCACGTTCTTCACATCCTCACCAGACACAGTAACCACCACAAGATGTCTTTCAGCACGGGTGCTATGGGAACATGACCAGTTCCCTTCCATTTCTGAGCTAACAAAGACTCAATCCAGGATTTTAAAGGTAAGTAGAAAAATCTACTTCATCACCGAATTATCATTTTTAGCACAGCAGATTTCTCTGGCTGACATGGCCGGACACTAAACCCAGTCATTCTTTTATTACCAACTTTATTCTGGCCCTTTTTGCTGACGAGACTTTCCCCTAATAGCAAAACAGAGCACGGCACCAGAGAGAGGGCTAAAAATTGTATTTTCAGTAAAGTCTGAATGTAAAAAAATATGCATGGACTCATCAAATTGATTTAAGGGCTGATCTGGTGAAGGCAATGCAGCTTCTCTCCAGCAGATCTCCCTGCAGTAGCACACCTCTGTACCCTAGTGGTTCCAGTAAGGTATGAGCAAACATCGTCTGAGAGCTGAGGGACTCCAACTGAAAACAGATTCCTGAATACCTTTTAAAAGATATACTTTCTAATTTTTATCCCTTCTCACCCATTCTCCCATCTCTCATTCCCAGAACGGTGGTGAATCAGGGTGAATCAAAAGCAAGAGGGGGAGGAAGAAGAGGAAAACCCTGAAAATGCCAAACTAAGCTGCAAGAACAGTTCACAGCTATTGAATTCCAGAGGTTTTGGTTCTTTCCACAGCTGTCAGCCCTTTGAAACACATCTGCTATCAACCCTCTTTCCAAGATGAGAGGCAAACTGAGTTCCCAGGAGTAAACCTGGATCTGCCTCCATGGTTCAGTGCCTGTCTGACAGCCTGGTAAATATTAAAGACTGTTAATAATAATGAGATAAACAACCTGGGGATTTTTCCCACCTTCTTTTTTTATATATTGTTTTATACTCAAGTTTATCTTGACAGAATCTGATCCACATTATTTCCCAAAGCAATTTTTTTTCAACAGCAAACAGAAATCTGTGGCTGCTGCTAAAAGGTTTGCTAAAGAGGCCACTGCATGTCAAATGTTTACCTTAATTTCATGTAAATGTCACTCCATATTGGACATTCTGTGTTTCTTTACCAGCATATGCAGCTGCCTCCACCTTCAAAACCTTCCCCTTGCACCTCAACCACCTTTGCAAACAGCCCAGAACCTGCTGCTACTGTCAGATCAAATTCCCAAACGACAGCGAGATGTCATGAATTTATTATGTAATTGATGTACTCTAATAAATTGAATGTGAATCCTATGGCCTGAAAGACAAATCATGGAGACAGTAAAGGAGGAGAAGGAATGCATCTGACATACTCTCTATGGGGAACAAAAAACCCACAACCCAAAAAACACTGTGTGGGACAGTGCTGGGGGAGCTCGAGGAAGGTGGAGGGCACAGAGCATAAGCTGAAAAAAAAGTGAATTACGTGGATAGAGGAAATCACTGCTAAGAAACAAAGTGGAAAATGGTCAGGGGGACAGTGCCCATAACAGATTAATCAGCAGGATTTGGGTGATAACCAACCCAGGAGAACCTCAGTAAGGGTTAACAGAGCTCTGTGGTGATACTTGATGACAAAATGAGTACATACAAACATGTATTTGTGGTGGGAAATCAGCAATCCATGAATTCACATGGAACCAAACCCTGGGCTTATTCATTCCCCATGTCTATCTTTGCTCTGTCATGATGGGCTTTTTGGTATATTTTTTTGTTTTTTTTTTTACTTTTTTATTGCTGGTTCGCACAGAATTGGACCCACAGAGATTGTGCTTTTACTTTACAGGAAATATGCTAAACTAGAAATGGTCTTTCCAATGGGAGGCACTTCTAGCCTGAAGTAAACCCTTATTGTATTGGTTTTGTGTATCTATTTCCCTGGTTCCAGAAACTGTGAGGGATTGCATTAGCTTATTATAGCTATTGGAATGAATATCTTCCCAAAAAGTTCACTGAAGTAGTTTTATAAAGTTACACTGAGTATCTTTCCTAATAAAAAAGAGTTGAAAACCTTTTTCCCCCTGGTTATCTTTTCCCATTATTTAGGATACTCCAGCCCCAATCTGTCATTTTTCATTAGCAAAAGAGCCAAGCTGTGGCTGTTAATGAAGACTCTTAATGAGGATTTGGTGAATAAGTCCTGGAAAATCAAACTCCAAAGAAACACTAAAATCTACCTCAGATTTATTGTTTGCAGATAATAGAAAAGGGGAAATGGAAGAGTGTTTAAAGCAATTGGGCATTTAAAACAACAAACAGAGTCAACCCAATGGTTTTTATCAAGAAACGTAAAAAATCATGGAATCACAGAATGTTAAGGGCTGGAAAAGACCTTAAAGCACATCTCATTCCACACCCTGCCATGGGGACACCTCCCACTGGAACAATTTGCTCAAGGCCTTATCCAGCCTGGCCTTGAACACTTCCAGGGATGGAGGGGCAGCCACAGCTTCTCTGGGCAACCTATTCCAGGATCTCTCTATACATAACTAAATATAAATAAAAATAACTAAAATATACTGCAGTTCCCCCAGTTTAGAGCTGAGCAGAGCTGATCACAACAGACTGGTCTTATCTCAGTAGCTGTTAATTTAAATTTGAGATTTATTAAGGTCTGTAATACCAGACAACAGGGATAAATGGATGGGTTGTCTGTACAGTAGCATCATGATTCTGAAATCAGCTGCACTCCTGAACTTTTGAGCCAGCATAATTGTATTAACACAGTGGTATAAAGAACAGGCAACGTCATATTTGGGCTTTCAAACAGCTTTTGACTAAATGCCTTTTAAAGATTTCATTGCCCCATAAATAAGACAAACTGCTTGGTCACAGAAAACTAGATAAGCCCCCAAAAATACAGTGGTCTTTTACTGAATACAGTGAAAAAATGGAGCATAGTGTGGTCCCAAGGCCAGGACTGCTGAATCATCCCAGCTGTGATCAGAAAATAAATGGCATTTTTCAAATGACAGGTTATTTATATAGTGAAAAGTAATGAAAATCATGAGGGTGTGCAAGGGGACTTCCAAAGGCTGAATCTTATATAAACCCTGATGGATGGAATTCTGAATTGTCAAATACAAAGCAAAAGACAAGATATATCTTAAGGAAAACTGTTCATCTGTGCTCTGGTGATGTAAGTTATAGGCAACAATTGGACAACTCTCTTCCTGGGTATTGGATTAAAATCTCTGCTCAGTGTGCAGAGAGGAAAAAAAAAAGAAAGAAAAAAGGTGGAAAAAAGAAAAGTGGAATAACATAAATGTACACAGAACAGAACAGCTCTCAAGAAATTAAATAGCTTGATATAAATCACTACTGTGCCTTCAGTTGGAAAATGCTGTTAAGGATAAGTTAAGGAAAGGATCTAAGTGCTAGATAAGGATAAACTACTGACAGGTAAAAGGATGAATGATTTAGGGAAGGTTGTATATGAGGAGAGCGGCAAAGAAACCGGACCTGCAACTGCAGCACGAGAACAAAACGTGGATCCACCCCCCCCTCTAGTGGCCAGTCCACACAGGGCTACGGCAAAAATAATCCAAATCACTGCCGGTTGACTTTAAAACAAGCACACACACGCGTTTTTTTATTGCCCTTTCAGTTTTATGTTGCTTCCTAGTGTATTATTATTTTCCCTTCCTCATCAAACTGCCTGCTGTATTCCTGTGTTGTTTCTCATCATGACTTAGTGCTGAAGCTGTTGTACAGAACAAGAGGTTTTTTTGTGAAGTGGTTCTACTGACCTGCAGTAAGAAGATACTGAGTGTGACAGGGGCCCCTGCACATTCGAGCACCAGGAATAACCAGAAATCAAAAAAATAAGCTTTGGAACTCATTGTACAAGACATCACTGCTGCAAAAAATAGGCACTGAAGAAAAGAACAGAAATGGGAACATGGAACTAATTTGGTACATAGATCCCTAAAACTTTTCTGATTAAGAATATTGTTTTTCAGGAACAGCATCTGGGACAAGGCACATCATGCAGTGGAAATGGTCCTTTTTATTTCCTAATCATGGACCAGTCACTGAATTTCAGTGTTTCCAACCAACCTGCACAGCTACAGTCACCTGGAGGAACTGGGGCCAGAGAACCTTTCCCATCCCCGTGCTCTGAATACACACAGGTCCTTCTTGGCCACTCAATCCTCCTTCTGTCTTCTGGAAGAACCCCCATTTTTACCAATTTCCCTGAATAATTCAATATTACAGACCATTTGCTGTTACTATCATTTAACAATCCTACCCTGGGACATTTTGGGGATGGAAGAGATGAGATGCTGAGCTGGGGGGCACTGAGAGCTGCTGCTGAGGACTGAGAAGAAGCTGTGCTCTATTTCTGGTCGGGATAACACCAAACACTTGGTTAGGACTGGATACTTTGTGTTTTCTACCAAGAATAAAAAACAAAACAAAACAAAACAAACAACCTGGTGGCTTGAAACAGAAGTGAACATTCTTTGGCTGCAATTCCAGGGAGCTTGCTACATCCTTAGGCTAATAAATTCCACTGTACCAGGCTGTGGTTGGAGGGCAGATATAAAAGTAGCAAGGGATTAAATTCATCTCTTGTAAAAATCTTTCCATCACTCCAATTTTCTCAATCTCTGCTTTTAAATGCCATCTTTGCTACTATTTTTTAAGAGCTGAGTTAATTTATTTATCTTATATAAAAATTAACTCTTTTTACAAGTGATTTACTAAGAAATTACAATGTGTTTCTAATTGAGGCTTGTAACACATCATGCACTTTTGTATTCATTTCAATAACTAAAGCAGAGCTACTGCCCTTCTCTAGATTATTCTGAAATTACCTGTTGACCATCTAAGATGGTGCTTTGTTGTACCTTACAGTGGCTTAGATGGAGTTCAGAGCTTGCACTCTTCCTTTAATAATTAATTTGTTAAATTGAAACTAAAGCGCACCACCATAAACAAGGTAAAGTCTGAATTCTCACACCTTAAATTACAGAAAAACCCCAAACCAACCAACCAACCAAAAAAAATTCCACACCTTGTTTTCAACATGTCTTAATAATTTTACAGGGTTAAAAAAAGTTAGAGGCAACAGATTATTCAAATTATTTGTATGGAATGGTGTTTGCAATTTGCTCTTCCATTACAGAATTGATTCATCACTGGCCACAGCCAGGGAAGTCTGACAGTCCATCCCTTACTGAGGCAGTGCCAGACAAGCCTTGTGTTCATCGTGCCCATGTCAGGACAGTTTTAGGAATAAGAACATAAGGAACTGTGGAGACAAAAAAAGTAACAGAAGACACTTGAGCCCTGTGGAGATGGGCACAAAAATCAGGAAAAGCTCACAAGGAAACCTAAAGAAAGCTCATTCTTTGCTCACTATGGAGAGAAATCCACACTGATCCACCAAGGACATCTATTTCTCCATCAGCACTCACAGAGAATCACATCCATATTTCTGACCATTACAGAAGGGATTATAAGTGAGGGGTTGGGAGTGTTTGGCTGAGCACCTCGCACTGGGTGGGAATTTTTTTACCCACTGGTCAATGCAATAATACACTCAGTTTTGTATAAGAAATTCATATTTTCATCCATACATCTTCTCAGTCTTACCCTGTCAAGTATTTTTTTTCCTATATTCCTCCTCACAGTAGACAAAAGGCAAACTCTGATTTTTTAGCTGAAGAATCAAAAGTTTCTACATGTTGAAGAAAAGGAGCTTCTTCAGAATGACAGCTGACTGTAATCTGTGATTTTCCTTGAGTTCCGTTATTGGGGTAAATTAAGTCTCAGGTTCCAGACTAATTCATCCCTCATTAATTAACAATTTTCTCTTGTCATTACAGATAACACATTTTACAGGGTACCAGAAGCAGTTTGCTATTACTGAAGTTATCTCAAAGGCTCTTCTCAAATATCTGCCACAATTAAAAAAAAAACCAAACAAAACACAACAAACCACCCAAAAACCAGAAAACATTCAATCATAATTTTAATGATAGATCATTTCTCCCTTCACTAAAATGAAATCTTAAAAGCCATTTAATTAAACTGAATGATAACTGAATGACTTCAACCATGCAAAGAATGAAAACTAAAGCTGCTCTCTCCCCAGACACTAAAATGTGGCACGACAATTATTTACCACAAGGAAGGAAACCTTAACAGAGCAAATTATTCCGAGCAGGCTTTTCATAGTCATAAATAATAACTTCTTTATTACTTCATTTATTTGCATTTTCACGTGCAGATTTTTACCTGTGTCTTTCTGTAACACTCAGGGTGACAAGAAGTTGTCAAGTGACCACCTGCCCTGAACATCAGCAAAGAGTAAAACCTCCAAAAAAGGCCCAGGTTTTTTTGGACACTCTCACGGCTTTTAGTTAAAAAAAAAAAGACTAAATTTCACGTTTAAGCCTCCTGGTGAGCCTGACAAACCACTCCCCCTCTGTCATTAAACCAGCCTTGCCCCAGCTGCAGCTTTACAACAGAGATGATGTTCACCTGGACACACACAGACTGTCTGCAACCATCTGCAACACCTACTTGGAGCAATTTATTCTGCTTTTTAAGCAGTGCACCTGTTTGCCTCTACCTCCCAAGTTTTATCAGACCTGTAGCTGACCTTGGATGTGTCAGTTTTCCCCTTCCAGGAGTTAAAAAAAGAAAGTTTCTTTACATTGCAAATATTATTTGCTCAGTCTCTTCTCTGTGTGTTCTGTGCTTCCAGAGGATTAAAGAAGAAATTTTATCACGGGAAGAATAGGAAAATAGATTTGCAGATGTAGCAATCTTGTAAAGCCCAGAGTGCAACAAAAGCACTCGCACTACCATCAGGAAGGAAAAAATAATTTCCCAAATTGTCCCAAGCCTCTTCCTACAGAGATTAAAAGGACAATGATGCACCTCCCACATGACTCCTTTCAACTGCTTGTAACAACAGGGCAGCTCCAATTCCACTCCTGTGATTGGGCTCAGGATTATTTCCCGCCTCTCTCTCGGTTCCTATATTTGTCAGTGTGAGGCATTTTTTGCAAGGAGAACACAAGTTATTTTATTTAGAGGTGTGGGGGATAAAAAAAAAAATGAACTGGTCCTTGATGCATTAGTCAGGTTTCCATCACTACGAAGTAAAGCATCAATTGGGATGAAAACTCTAGAAATCACTTTTTTTATTTTTTTGACATTCTTGCCAACTACATAATTACGCCCCACATGATTTTGTGCCAGGTGGTTTGGCTAACAGATGGAATGGTGTATTTGTTCACTCTTCACAAACCAAGCTCCTTTCAAAAACTGTGAGCCAGAAGTATCTAAATTATTGATTGACAGATACAAATGCCTAATAATTAATTTAACTCCAGCTACAAATTGCAGTGAGTCCTGTGAGCACTATAGAAAATATGTGAGAGTGTCTTTACAGTAGCATTTTTAAATCATGGCAGATAAAAATACTGGTGTGAAATGATGCACTGCAGACAAAAGAGCTTGGGTATGAAGCATCTTAGGAATGTTTAAAGCAGGATACATTACACAAAAGGCATTGATGGGCTTGAGAAATGGATCCCTGAGAACCTCAGGAAGTTCAACAAGGCCAAAGACAATGTCTGGACCTGAGTGAGGGCAATTCCAAGCGCAGGTACCGGCTGAGGGGAGAAGGGACCAAGAGCAGCCCTGGGGAGAAGGACTTGGGAGTGCTGGTGGACAAGAAGCTCAACACCCCCCCGTGTCCTGGGCTGCTCCCCCAGCGTGGGCAGCAGGGGAGGGGGGGATTCTGCCCCTCTGCCCCCTCAAGTGAGACCCCCCTGCAGAGCTGCCTCCAGCCCTGGGGTCCCCAACACAGGATGGATGTGGAGCTGTTGGAGAGAGCCCAGAGGAGGCACCAAGTTGAGCAGAGGGATGGAACAGCTCTGCTGGGAGGAAAGGCTGAGAGAGTTGGACTTGTTCGGCCTGGAGAGGAAAAGGCTCCCGGTTGACCACCTTAAGCACCTTCCAGTGCCTAAAGGGGCTCCAAGAGAGCTGGAGAGGGACTATTCACAAGAGCCTGGAGTGACAGGACAAGGGGGAATGGATTCAAGCTGACAAAGGGCAGGGTTAGATTAGATATCAGGAAGAAAGTCTTCCCTGTGAGGGTGGGGAGGCCCTGGCACAGGTTGTCCAGAGAAGCTGTGGCTGCCCCATCCCTGGAAGTGTCC